>JAVSBV010182109.1:2500-13167 GCA_033117975.1 Parotocinclus spilosoma | reverse complement strand
AGCAAAACTGTGCTCTTACCCTGCTAATTGAACCTTCACACTCTGCTCTTACTGGTGCAATGTGCAATTAATAAAGATTGGCCACCAGGCTGGTCCAATTTAGCCATGAAACCTAATACTAAAATGACAGGTGTTTCAGTTTTATTGTCCAACCCCTGCATATAGGAGAGTCTAAAATAAGAGCCTTAATAACAACACAACTTAACATGGTTTATTGTCCTAAAACAGTGACCTAGGAAAAACAAACTTCACTTCTTTTTTACTGGATGTAAAAAGTCTCTACTGCTGAATTAATGAAAATGTTGTCCAAAGGGAAAGTTATAATTTTTAAAATATGATTTCTTTTCCCATTTGAACCTGTAGGAAAAAGCTTAAAGTCACTTAATGTAATACATGATCTGGGAAGACCATATTTCTCTCAATTATCACTTAATCGCTGCTGCGTAAACAGCGGAACTCATGGTCCAAAGGAAGTAGTGATTTTTACGTTATGCTTTTCTCCTTTTATTAGTACAACACGTAACATAAAAATGATTGCTTTCACTTGGACCACAATGTTCATCATTTTAGCGGTAGAGATTACCTATGAATAATTGAGTAATTGGGAGAAATGTTCCATGTCACTGTTTTGGGACACTGTTTAAGCCACGGTAAGCTTTTTAATTATAACAGGATTAAATAGATTTATAAAGGTAAATGTAAAAACGATTACTTATGAAGTTGAAAAATAAAAAGATATTCTTTATAGCTAAACGTGTGGCACCCTTTTTCCAATCCTTTGGTACGAAATGTGTAAACAATAAGCAGAACTGTAATTGAGAAAATGCAAACTATAGAAACTACAAAAAACACTCAAGTGACAAAACCTAGCAATGCAAGCAATTGTGGTTTAAGGGTCTTGTTCAACAGTGGCAAACTGGCAGAAGTGGGATTTGAAACCTCTATCTATAGTCCAGTATCTCAACTGCTAGACAACAACAGTCAAAGTACTAAACTGTCTAAAAAAGAAATGTTTCATGGCCAGTTTCTCATTTGTGATTTTTAAAGAATGAACTTCCTCATTATGATAGTACTCAAAATGCTAATAATAGTACAATTGTTTTGGACTGACAACTCATCAAGTGCTTCACTGCTGTACCCAACCTGTCACACTAGTTAAGCACTTCCCTGCCTGCTTTTGCTTCATACTGATACAAGAACAAGTAGAATTCATTCACACAGCTTTGACTGAAGTCAAACAGGGCTTTCTTCAAGTTTGACTGAGAATTTTCTCCCCTGCCACCACTAGACATGTGAGATGTATGGTACATTAGACAGTAGTCAGGCATGAGAAATTGTTTGCACTCAAAGCAGAATTGAACTTCTTTTGGACTTTCAAAACGGGTCTGAAAACCAAACACTTTCATTTAAAAAACAAAACAAAATGCATGCCATGAAATCTGCTTCCCCAAGATTTAACCCCAGATCCTGAGGAACTGTCACTTCCTGCAGCTCCAGTGCACAACTATATTAGGAATCTACAGACCACTATATGTCTTGGAATATAAAATATATACAGAAGAAATTGGAAATTCATTCATTCATTAATTAATACGTTCATTTTCTTTCACTTAATCCTAGTCAGGGTCACTGCAAAGCTGGTGCCTAGCCAGCAGAACAAGGCGCAAGGCAGGAACACACCTAGGCAGGAGGCCAATCCATCGCAGGGCACACACACTTATACACACAATGAAATGGGAGTGCGGTGGCCCACTGGTTAAGCTAGTTGGCTCTAGACCAGAAAGATCAAGGGTTCAAATCCCACCTCTGCCAAGCTGCCCATGTTGGGTCCTTGAGCAGGACCCTTAACCCACAACAGCTTGGATTGTAAGACTGTATCTGTTGTAAGTCGCACTGAGTAAGAGCATCTGCTAAACACTGGGAATAAAATGGAAACTTGTGTAAATGCATTTTCTGGCTAAACCAATAAGGTCTTAGTTGGAATTCATTTCCTTAAAACAGATAAGCAACAAATAGAGCAAATGACTGTGTGAGTGCAATATTTCATTACATACATAATTTTCAAATCTAAGAAATGGAATGCAATTAGCTGTTCTAAGGTCCTTTTTGAGATAAAGCACACAAACGAGACACAGTGCCCCATTTCAGTCAGCCCAAAGGAAATAAAGAGCTGTGACAAAAAAGTCATGTTTTATTATTATTATTATTATTATTATTATTATTAAGAATAATAATGAGAGTGATTTGATGCCTACTGGCAGTGGGTGGTAAAGGCAGTATGTATTAAATGTAGCTTTGAACCTGTGCTCATGTATATTGAATGCAGCTTTACTAATACTGTTAAATGATACCACAGCACTTAATCTGAAATCTCATAGCTCCAATGCAAAATGAATAACAATAAAAACACTGCAAACATGTCTTGGCTGATCGGTTACTTTGCTGTAAGAGAACAATGTGTAAATTTCAATTTTGACATCTATCGTTTTAACATGTTGCAACAAGCATCCATTTAGTTCGGTCCCTCCAGCAATCATATCCCTGTTAAGTAAGAAAACACATATTGCCATATTGCAGTATTCTGAGAAATCTGTTTCTTTTATATATATATATATATATATATATATATATATATATTGGACATTGTAAATGCTAGGTATCTCTGGTTTCAATTCAATGATGAATTGGATTTAATGACATTTCTTGCTTTTCTCTATTTAAAACTATTTTTGCCAGGCAATTAATGAATAATAATACAGTCGATTCTGGTTAATAGGACCACCGGTTAATGGGATCAGCCGCTTATTCGGACCAAATCCTAAAGCACCAAAACAAACCCTATTACCGTATATACATGTAATATTATTTGCTTATTTGGACCAAAATTCCGCTTAATCCGACCAAAGAACGTGTACAGTATGTAATATCAATAAAGAAACTCTTCGTCTCTGGCATCACTACCCAAAAAAACTCCCAAGTTTCTTCCCAGCCCTGTACTGCCACCTACAGGTCTTTGTCTAACATTTCCATTTACTACAAAGAAAAGCCACAATTAGCCACTTAGCCACAGCTAAAGCGCGTTAGATCACACTGGATAAGTTCTTCAAACGTTGACTGGAATTTAGTAAGAATTTGTTTTTTACAGTATTATGCTTCGCATGCTGAGTACCTATACATTGTGTTGTAGATCGTTTTGAAAAACTAATTTATTTTGTAAATCGCACAATAAAAGTTTAATAAACATTTAATATGTTTCATAGCACGTGCCGTCTTGTAACATAGGGCATGTTTGTTTAATCGGACCAGCTGGTTATTAGGACCAAAACGATCGCATCCCAATGTGGTCCGATTAACCGGAATCGACTGTATTTAGTCACAAATTATGATTCTGCAAAGTCAGGGGATTTTAAATGGCCAATATTTAGCAAGTCTGCGACTCAATTTCCTTTTAGCTCAGTTCCCATCATGCTCCTGGTGGAATTCTACAAGAAGAACAGTGGAGCACAAACAGCTGCCCTTGTGTGCAGTGACAAAAAAAAATAGCCAAAAAGAAAAGGACAAAACACCTCACAATAATAACGATAATATGGGTTAAAAGAAGATGGAAACACTATTGGTGTTTTACATTTTTTCACATTTTAACAGGCAAATGACAGGATAGTCGTTAAGGAAACGTTCATCATGAAAGGCGAGAAAATTCGAAATAACTTAAATGAAAGCGATTGAGGTGATTCAAGGTGACATTTTTTAACTTGTCTTTGACACTTGGAATCACTTGGATTTTGTTTGGTGTAAAGTCGGCATAAGGCAATATTGATTAAGCAATAACATTTTTTTAATAATACATTACAAAGTTACAAAAAACAGCTCAGATCATGTAGCATACTCAGCGGGTAATTCTTCTTTCCGATTTGTAAAACTTCCTCCCATGACTCAAACCAGGCATTGTCAGATTTATAAAAATAAATAGGCTAATTGTGAACTGTAATAAAGCCCATGCACCTGTTTGCAGGCTGGCCGTAATGCGAGGATGGAATCAGACTTTGTCGCTGCCTTTAGGACATTTATGATACACACCACAGCCTTTAGCATGTCATTAAACTCATTGGCGTGCACGCTGTTCCCAACCGCGGACAGATCCCAGCTGTATATAATCCTAGATCCATACTAATAAAACAAAGCTACTGGAATTCTTGTCTCAAAGTTTTGGAACCCTTACATTTCTTTGATTAATGGAATTGGCCAGCAGGGGGCAAAAGAGACGGGGACAAGTTGATAAATCCTCAAGCCGGGTAAGTGCGTGGGGGTTAAGTGGCCATGTGGTGAAATAGATCTGATGGACAGAGATTGGGATTATGAACTCTACTCAAGACATTCATGTGTTTAACTAAAACCTGCACTAAACTGGGGCTTTAAGTCAGAAACACTCACCATGTGGGAACGTTAGGGCAACTTGAGGTAATGGTGTGTTGGTTATCTGGTAATTCCAAATGCTTAGAGAAGACACCTGGTCCAAAGAACCCCCCCTAAAAAAAATCAATAAACTGTATAACCACTGAGGGTGTATTTACACTTACTGGACCTTAGGGGGTGACATGGTGGCATTGTAGATCTTTCCATGGTTAGGTCTTTGTCTAGACTGTGGCATTTGGGAAGTTCTTTCAATTTCTGGGTCGGTTTCCCTCCACTTTTCCAAACATGACATGTGAGATGGTATCCAAGCTGTACTCCTGCACAGGGCGTAGGTTGTCAGATAGTCTCCAAACTGTGACTAGGATGATTGGAACCAAAATACATGAGTGGGTTTTCAACGTTTATTTCACTTGTTACATTTGTGACCCAACAAAACTGGCAAAATGCAGTAAAACCGGCATGTTGTGCAGTACGGGTTCCCAAAAAACCCACGTTCTCTTCTGTTATTTCTACCACTGTAAGAGATCATTTTTACCGCCCACATATGGGGCACAGCAGGTTTTGAAAAATGTGGCTTTTTGCTTGTAACACAACCGGCATGTTGTGCATTATGAAATTTCCTTAACCATACCCACCCCTATTCTCCCTTCATTTCCATCTCCCAGTATACACACTGTAAGTTTCACCACCCACACATATGGCAGCATCAGGTCTGGGGTTTTTCCCAAATGGTGCATTTGTGCCCTTTTGGAGGAACCGCGTTGTCTTTTGGAAACATCTGAAGGCAACGAAGCATCTCACGGACTTGATTGGGCTTCTTCAACAGACCAGGCTTTGGACATTTTTCTTTAATCAAAAGCCTGAGCGCGAGTGTATGTAATTATGATCATCTGCCTCCTTTCCTCTTTGGCCCCGAAACTCTCCATCCATTGTGCGGTTTATCGCCTGGGGCAAGGCGGCATCCAAACTAATCATGCCGATTAAAATCGGCTTTGCTGCGGGAGAAGAGGAGGAGGTAAAGGAGGAGGAGGGCAAAACCGGGCAAGTAGAAGGCAGATAGGCAGGAAAGCAGGCAGGAGTAACGCGGCACTGTCTTTAAGCCATTTAGAGCAGAAATATTACAAATACGCAGACGTAGGAAGGGAAAGGTCCGGTCCGGCAGCGTCTCGTCTCAAGTCAGGAGTTTCTGGAATTTTCCTACAAGACTAAAAGACATGAGCTAACTGTATTCCGCTCTGCTCGTTGCCTGGAGGGGTTTCGGAGCCCCGGAGCGACTCTCCCTCTGTATTTGTGCTCCGGTTTCCTCTGAAAAGCTTTCGCGCTTCTCGTCGGGAAGGCAAAGAAACGGCGGAGCGCAAAAACGAGGATAAACGCGCAACTTTTTCCTCTCCATGTTTCAGGTAAGGAGCGCATTTGTTTGCTTTCGCTGGGACTTAGCTGAAGGCGCGGTCGCTTTCACGCATGTGCCGCACACCTCCAACCCCCCAAATTTAACCTCTTCCTATTCCTGGGCTTACTGTCCCTAAAAAGAGTCTTTAACAAACATTATTATATCAAACATATTATTAATGATGATTTATGATTTATGATGATATATACCGTTCGGTGTGTATCCTGTGCCTGCTGGGAACCCGCGTCGGCATGTTTCTTTCCGCTGTAGTCTTATATGCCGGTCCCGTTGAGCCTTATTTGAGGCGGACTTCGTCCCAAATCAAGCACTGTTTTACTAGAGTAGGTGCACTTGCGCTGTAACGTTAAACATCTGGCTAAGTGGACAGAAATGAGAAATGTCCACTTAAGGAACGCACGTCCTGTCCCTTATCGGGTTAGTCTTCGTACATTTACGTGAATAACGTTTAAAATAAACTAGCTAGACTTTATAAAAATCCACTTCCGTCATAATATTCAAAATAAAGTAGTTCAGCTACGAATTGAATTGACTGAAATCTCTATAAAAGGTCGTAATCCCTTTACAGTTAATCTAGCCCAATTATTAACTGTTGCACATATATGGTAAAGAAAAAAGGGAGCAGCTTATGCCATAATAAAGACCAGACTGAAAAAGATGGTTGGGCTTTTGTTATTAACAATTAACACTTGTTAATTGCATTTTCAATACTTGGCCATGAGAGGCACCAAAATGTCCGAAATGGCCAATTCATCATTATTTGTTTTCCCATATAAAGCACTGGGAGGCACAGTGGTGAACTTCTCACCTCACCTCACTGTTCCAGACACAAGGTTTTGAGTCCCGGCCTGGCCGTTGTGGCAGTGTGGAGTTTGCATTTTGTCCCTCCTTCTGTATGGGTTTCCTGAGGGTACTTCGGTTTCCTGACATGGTCCAAAAACACTTACGTCAGCTGGGGTGTGTAAAATGTGAGTGTGATCCCATTGTGAGATAGTGGGTGGTTCCTGTTTTGCAACCTGCGCTGTCGGAAACACCCCGGACCCACGTTGCAGTTATCAAGAACGACTTTCAAGTAATACAGTCTTACCATGTACAAACCAAGGTAATGTGGGTTAAGAAGATTGTTCAAGAGTCCAACAATGGCAGCTTTACAGTGCTGAGGCTTGAATCCCTGAGGATTCTGCTAATTCCTCTAGAACCTTAATAGTCACACCATCTCAGTCCCCATGTTTTAACCAACAAAATGACTTTTGTTTTTGTAGTTAAAAACAGAGGCCTTTAGGCCTTTGAGTCCAACAGGTCTTCACAGTGATGGGCTGGCAAATTTGCACAAACAAAAATGGGTATTTTAGCCCTAAAATGTTTGTCAACTATTTTATATCCAAAGCCTCTTAAGCTGTTAGATGTTGCAACTGTTATCATGTATCACATCCATTGGAATGACTACTTTAGGTGTGTTTTAGCTTTTGCATTGTACTGTAAATGGAACCTGGTTACATTAATTAAATTGTGACTTAACGAAGTAGTCAAAGGGGTCAATGAGACTGTTTTGGAAAGAGACATGCACAATATTAGGATGGGAAATTAGACACCGCCCAGTTAGTACATCAAATAAACATGCCATTATGGGTTATCATAGTTATGATAGGTATCCTTATTTAGTCTTTTAGGTACGGTAGTCCATCTGTTACTCTGTATATTATGTCAGTTTCCTTTACAATGCTCTGTAATGACCAGGACCCCCACAGAACCAACCCAGATCAGGCACTAATTGGGTGATGGATCTTTCTTAGTGCTGCAGTCACACTGCCACGATGGGGAGTGGGAGGGGGTAGTAGAGGCATGTTAGTATGTGTTGTGCTGGTATGAGTGGATCAGACACAGTAGTGCTGCTGATGGTATAAACACCTCGGTGTCACTGATGGATTGAATATAATCCACCTTATCAAAAATGTCCAGCCACCAGCATGCTGTGATCATATATATCTCTGTATATATACAAATGTGTGTACACACACACACACACACACCCACACAATACACCCTTGTGTATGTCCCTTCATCTGGCACCTCTGGTAGTCCCTGGATTCTGGGTGCCCCAGATTTTCCCCATGAAAGATATCATTGTGGAATGATGCAGCCCTCAGGGTTCATGCTCTTATTTTCCGCTGTCGCTCATTCTCTCAATCGCTGCTTTTGTGCTTCCCAAGACGAGAGTTCAGATTTCCTAATACAAATCACCTTTTTTCACCCCTGCCCTTAACTTGTTCCGGGTATATTCCAGTCTGAATATCACAACAAAACTGTGCAGCTTCTGTTGCGAATGTCAGTCAGTGCAATGACTGAAATCAATCAGATTTAATTCTACAGATGCTACCGTTAGGCATTAGGGAGAACAGAAAGCATGAAAACCCTTTAATAAATTACATCACACTCTCATTTTATGTCAGTATACACTGGTCAGACCATCAGTCAGTTCTACTGTTATTTAAAGTAAGAAGTAGTTTCTCGACTGTAAGCGCTTCAGGGTTGTTCCTTTTTTGGCATTATGTGTACTACTTCCACATTGCTCTACTTTTATTTTGTGGTTATATTTTTTTAAAATATATTTTTTATCAAATCAAGATATTGTATTTTTTGTGAATTGTGTACAATACTTGCTTACAAGAATTACAATGTCTGTGTAAACTATGAAGATGATTAATTACCGAACTAGCCTTTAGCTGACTAGCTGGCCCATCAGTTATCTGCTAATGCTACGTACTTGATAATGGAATATTTTTTTTATTGTTTTATGTTTAGGTGCTATTAAACAATACTTTATTACTCTGAAATCCATAAAAGAATAGTGATGTAAACTTGAGGTTGTATAATACGCATTAATCAATCATACTCATGCTTGCATAATATTATCCATCCATCCATCCATCCATCCATTATCTTCCGCTTAATCCACACGGAGTCATGGGGCAACTCTGGGCGCAACCCTAGGAACAACCCTAGACGGGGTGGCAGTCTATCACAGGGCACACACACACACACACACAGTCACACACTAAGGGCCACATTTAGAGACACCAGTTAATCTAATTCGCATGTCTTGCAGTGAGGCAGTGGTGCTACCTACCAAGCTGCATAATATTATATAATCTAAAACCAACAATATATAGACAGCTGAAAACATAATGATGTCAGTGAACACTAACATTAACACTAACATCATAGTTGTGTCTGCTAACTTCACTCTTGCTAACTGGGGGAAACCCAAATCGCCAACCGTTTAACTAATCCACGTTGTGCATTATCCTAAACATGGTGTCGAAATATATTTCCTAACATAAGTCCATGGTATTAAACCAAACTATTATAATTCCTCATAAATTTTATGTAACTTATTCTTTTTTAAATTGCTTGTTCTCTGCATGGTGTTTACAAGAGCAAACTCTACCACAGGTGTCCAACTCCACTAACTTTTAACAAAACTAAACATAGAGATACATGCATTGTATGTACTTCCCTTTTTCTTAATTGCCATATTATAAATACTTCCATTTTTTATGCGAGAATAGAAGTTTTATACTACAGAAGCTTGCACATAGTGCAATGAACCACTAATTGTGTTTTTATAGTGAATTTTAAAGCTCATGCTAGCTTTAGGTTGCCTCTTTCATTACACACGTAGGGTGTTTACTGTTCCTGTAAAAATCATGTGTTAATTTGGGCAGCAGGTACTGTTGTTGCTGTGGCCTTTTTTTGTATCTCCCTGACCACCTGTTAACAAAAATGCTCGGTGAATTGTCTACTCTGACGTGCTGCTATTGGTGAACGTATATAGGAACATGAGTATGGGACGTCCTGTGATGAACCGGTAGCTTGTTCAGGCCATAATCCCACTTAAACCCAGAGTAATTTAAACAGAGGAACTCATTGCGGCCCTCGCTAGGATGATAAACAAATGAGCGAATGGATGAGTGAGATTTTAACTAGGCATATTTTACTGGGGAAGCCAGAAATATATAGGCAGAATGCAGTGCATTTTGGGATTTCGTGAGTTCATTACAAACTGGCGACACGGCAACACCGCGTTACTTTCTTATGGTGATGGATTTGACAGAGTGCTTGATATACCAAAGCTTGGCCAATTAGCAAAAGCCTTGAATACCAGATGCAAATAAGCCTCCAACTGGTCGAAGGTGTTGTCCTGCAATGGATTGGCGCCCTGCCTAGGGTCGGTCCTGCCTTGTGCCCTATGCCACCGGCTAGGCATAGGCATTAAATATTTTTATTTAGATGGGGTTTGGAAACAATAGGTTTTTTAGCAATATAAATGGTACAATTTAAAATTTATATAAATCTATTCTTAATATTACTTATGTACAGGGGTTGGACAGTGAAACTGAAACACCTGGTTTTAGACAAAGGTTTGGCTATAGCAGACCGGCCGTGTATATTGACCCTGTGGTTCCTGACGGACAGTTCTGGTGGAAACAGGAGAGTATATACATATATATATATTATCTATATTTAAATTATATATGTCACAATATAAGACAGGACAGCACAGTGGTTCGGTAGGTAGCACCGCTGCTTCACAGCAAGAAGGATCCGGGTTCAATCCCAGGATGGAGCGACCTGGGTCTTTTCTGTGTGGAGTCTGCATGTCTTTCCCGTGTCTGTGTGGGTTTACTTCATGTCCAAAAGACATGTGTGTTAGGTTAATTAGTGTCTCTAAAGTGGCCCTTAGTGTGTGCACCCTACAATGGATTGACGTCCCGTCTAGGGTTGTTCCTGCCCTTGCGCCCAGAGTGGCCAGGTGGGCACCGGCTGGCCAACGACCCTGTGTGGA
>JAVSBV010182100.1:0-13167 GCA_033117975.1 Parotocinclus spilosoma | reverse complement strand
TGATTTCTTTGTTTTTTAATTTTAATACATTTTTAAAACTCTCAAGAAAACTTTTTTCACATGGTCATAATGGGGTAGTTTGTGTAGAATTTTGAGGAAAAAGATTCATTTAATACAATTTGAAATAAGGCTGTAACGTAACAAAATGTGGAAAAAGTAAAGCGCTTTGAATACTTTGCAGATGCACTGTAATTATTGTAAATTTACAGTATATAGTATGAGCTTGTCAAAGCAACAAAAAGTTAAAAAGCATTCAGTCACGTTTGCTCAACACCAGACTTAACTCTCTCTACGTGTAGCGTATATGCCTAAATATGCAGCACTATTTTCCCACAAATTATGTTGCCTTATTAACATCCTCAAACTATTAATTAATACGAAAGATTGAGTAAATAAATTATTTTTTTTTGCAAATACATAGCCAAATAAGAAGTACTTTTGTAAGCATTTAATACACTTTCAGGACCAAAAACAAGACTTACAGCATGCTATATTATACTCCTTATTATAAATCTAACTTTAACATTGGAAACATAAGTTTAAAAGAGAATTTGAGTCATCGATATAATTATCTTAAAGCTGGATTACTTATATGGACATTTCCTTTTTAAAAAGAGGTTAGTTGAAAATATTATTCTGCAACATTCACTCTCTAACACTTCATTAGAAACACCTGCACACTTATTCATGCAAATATCTAATCATCATCATGCGGCAACTCATTAAATCATGCAGATACAGGCAGCACTTTCACATAAAGCTCATATCGACCATTAGAAAACATGTGATCTGATCTTGACTACATCATGACTGCTGCCACCAGACAGGCTAACTCTGAGTATATCTGTTGTCTGTGAAAAATCTATTTTAAAGTTTACTCAAACACTATATAATTGCAATAAAATCATAAAACAACAACAAAAAAACATCCCAGAATGTACAACATTTTAACCTTGAGGTGGATGGGTTTCAACAGCTGAAGACCATGTTGGGTTGTATTTTTGACAACCAAGATTAAAAAGACAAATACAGATTTACCAAACCAGACCAGAATGTTAACTGAAAAACAGTCTCGTCTTATGAGGCACACGGATGGTAGGGTCAAAAATCAGTATCAACAGTATAAATTTGTGGATCCAACCTGCTTAGTGTCAGCAGTCCAGGCTGGTGGAGGTGCTTTTTTGGCACACTGTGGGCCCATTAGTAGTAACTTGCACAGTCTAGTTGAGTTTCAACTCAACTTTCATTGGCAAAACTTACCTGTCTTCTGAAAGCTACTTTGTGTGATAATGCACTATTCACAGCAAAGTCATCTTAAACTACTTTCTAAACATGATAATGAGTTCAGTATTCCCCAGTGGCTTTCCCAGTCACCGGATCTAAATTTAGTAGTACATCCCAGAATTTGAATCAGTTTATCTGGACATGAAGTTTCATTACTTGTCAAAAGTCAACACTTCTAGGATTTTCTAACATAGACTGTTGAGCATGCATGAACACATCCAATAGAACACTTTCGGGAAGTAACAGAATTGGTAATTCGCAGCTTGAAATGGAAGACGTCACTTATATATTTTCAAGTTTGGACTAGTTTATTTGAGTGATCAGAATTCTTTGAAAATACACAACAATTTTTTTTCATCATATATGCTAAGGAATTCCATGCATCTGGAGTATACATCAGTATATGAAAAAAAAAATCACATAACATGGATGTAAATGCATACTATGAACTTACATTTGTGCTCATAAATTTACACACCCTGGCAAAGTTTGTAATTTTTTGGCCATGATTAAGAGAATATGAATGATAATACAAAAACCCTTTTACTCATGGTTGGTGGTTTGATGAAGCCATTTATTAGCAAGCAATTGTGTTTGCCCTTTTTAAATCATAATGACAACAGAAACTAGCCTAATCAAAAGTTTACATAGACTGAAAGTTTTGGCATTATAACATACACACAAATTGACACATGCAGGTTTAAATGGCTACTAAAAGAAACCATCCTCACCTGTGATCTAGTTACTTGTAATTAGTGTGTGTGTCTAAAAAGTCAGTGAGTTTATGTGCTCCTGACAGACCCCTACAAGTTACATCCAAGTTGCCACCAATGTTTTTGGATTATGAGAGCAAATTAATTATCAAAGGACCTGCGGGAGAAGATAGTTGAACTTTATAAAACAGGAAAAGGATAGAAAAAGATATCAAAGGAATTAAGAATGCCAATTAGCAGTGTTCAAACTCTACTTAATAAGTGGAAAACAAGGGATTCTGTTGAAACAATGAAAAGGTCAGGTCCACCAGCAAAAATTATAGCAACAACTGCAAGGAAAATTGTTCGGGATGCAAGGAAAAATCCACAAATAAAGTCAGCTGCCATGCAGCAGGAAAAGAAGTGGTGTGGTTGTTTCAAGATGCACAATAAGGAGGCACTTAAAGAAAAATGGGTTGCATGGTCGAGACACCAGAAGAAAGCCACAACTACGCCAATGCCACAAAGCAGCCCACTTACAATATGCCAGACAGCGCAGAGAAAACATTTCTGGAACAAAATTATTTGGCGTGATGAGACCAAAATTAAATTTTTTGGCCACAACCATAAACACTATTTGGAGAGGAGTCAACAAGGCCTATGATGAAAAGTACACCGTCCCTACTGTGAAACACGGAGGTGGTTCGGTGATGTTTTGGGAATGTGTAAGCTACACAGGCACTGGGAACTTGGTCAAAATTGATGGCGATATGAACGCAGCAATTTATCAGAAAATACTGGAGGAGAAGTTGCACTCATCAGCCTGGAAGCTACGCATGGGACGAACTTGGATGTTCCAACATGACAATGATCCAAAACACAAGGCCAAGTCGACCTGTCATTGGCTACAGCAGAGAAAAATGAAGGTTCTGGAGTGGCCATCTCAGTCTCCTGACCTCAATATCGTTAAGCCACTTTGGGGAGATCTCAAACGTGCAGTTCATGGAAGACAGCCCAAGAATTTCCAGGAACTGGAGGCATTTTGCCAAGAAGAATGGGCAGCTTCACCATCAGAAAATTAGGAGCCTCATCCACAATTACCACAAAAGACTTCAAGCTGTCATTGATGTTATAGAAGGCAATACATAGTATTGAGAACTAGGGTATGTAAACTTTTAACCAGGGTGATTTAGGTAGTTTCTGTTGTCATTGTGATTTTAAAAGGGAAAACACAATTGTTTAGTAATTAATGGCTTCATCCAACCACTAACCATGAATAACAGAACAGTTTTTGTATTATCATTCATATTCTCTGAAAAACAGCCATAACATTACAAATTCTGCCAAGGTATGTAAACTTCTGAGCACGACTGTGTTGTCCGACTTTAAATCTCACTGCTCAATCCTGTTTCGTAGGTGCTTTGAAATGCATTGTAGGCAGAAACTGATGTGCAATTGCATCCATCCCTGGAAGACTACCAAAACTCCCATGTAATAGCAGCAAAGCACATATGATTCATGACATTCATCTCTTCATGTGTACTTACACTGCTGTGTAAAGTAGACTTTAAATACTGTAAAAAGCCAGTCATGCCTTAATGCTTGCTGTGGCTACAATCAGGGCCAACATTGTACCTAACATTTTTACCAACTGGTTATTTCTAAGTATTAACTCCTGATCAGCACCTCCCTCTAGGTATAAATAAATGAAAGTGCTAATCTAGGATTTCATCACAGCCCCGGTATCCGAGGTTTGATCCAGACCCTCTGACTCTGACCCACATTCCAAAAACACGTGTGTTAGGTTAATTGGTCTTTCTAAATCATCCTTAATGTGTAAATGTATGTACCAGAGTTGTTCCTGCTTGCGCCCCATGCCGCTGGCTAGACGTGACCCTGACCAGGATTATGACCAAATGGCCAAATGGACATTAAAATATAGAAATGAATGAATGAATGAAAAAGATCATGTAAATATGTGACCTTTGAAGGAGAAGCCATCTTTTTTGCAAATAAAAATTGTAAACTACACAGGATGTGATAAGAGGATCCACGTGTGATTTGACTTTTCAGATCTCATATACATTTGGCTATTAAGTGCTAGTGCCTCTGGTTGAAGTCTTATCAGGATACAATTTAGCATTTTAACTGTTATATTTAACTGAAAAAGTGAAATAATGGTCTATGAAATATTTTGTGACATCATCTGAAAAACAACATGCAGATTTGACTGGTCAATCGATCTCTGCACCTCCAACAGAGATTACAGCATTATAATGTAGGTTTGGATATGGTTGGTATATGTTTTACCTGTAGGCAGTATTGCAGATCTCTTTGTACTCTTTCAGCTTGTCACAGACCATCTCCAGGAACTGGTTAGAGTATGCACTGAGGTCCTGCATCAGGCTCATGAGATCTTGGATAGACTTCTCCACTATTACAGTGCTCTGGAAACAATCATATATATATATATATATACACACACACCATTAGCAACAATTCATGTACAAAACTAATGCTCTGACAAAATAATGTCATCTATACTGTAAATGAAGCTTGCACATAAAGCAAGGCATTACGATACTCAAAATTGCCCAGAATACTCTTTACTATTTCGGTTGCAATGAAAAATTGTATAAAGCTTTGTCAAGTGCACACAAGTAGTGGTAATGAATATTTTGTTAGTCTAAATGTTACAAATTTTTCCTTATTACAGTTTTAGAATTTGCTGTTTAAGTATTGATTACTACTTCACAGTATTTGATTTGCCGTAGATGCTTTTTCAGCCCGACCGGCTGCATGATTTTCAGCAAAATGAAGCAGGGATGAAACAAAATGACAGCTCAGTCATTTTCCATATAAAAGGCGTCTTGTCATTCACCTCATACTCCATCGGGCACTATAAATGGAATACAATCTTCACATTCACCTGTCACAGCCTTACGCGCCAATGGAGTCACTAATACGTGTATATCATAATGCCACTTTGTGAGCTTACAACAACAAGCTGTTACAAATTAGTCACAGAACTGAAACTAATGAATAAAACACTGCATGCTGGACGTCTTATCTGTCCCTATCATTGTAAGCGCTATTAATCAGTGCTCTCAATGTTAGATAAACACCACTAATAAGGCACACTTCAAGTCACCAATCTGCTTTCGCTATCCAAGACATGTTTGCGTTTAGTGTTTGATGGCATTTTGGCAGGATTTAATGGACCACAACCAATATAAAAGCCCATCAGAGCACTGTCTGCAGTGTCTGGCTGTGTCCACTAAAAACTGCATGAGGAATTAAATACGTGTCACCAGCAGTGAAACTCCCTCGCAAGACTGATGCTGGCAAGAACATGTTAAATTGGCTCTGGTTTTAAGTGCCACATTTTGACACACTATAATGCATCCCATCCAGCAGGGGGAAGCAGTGTCCTTAGTAAGAACATGCTTGATCTGCAATCTCTTCTGCATATCAATGTAGCTCCAAGGGGAGGGGGTAATGATCCGTAGCGAAGACCGAGTTTGTGACTGCAGCTGAACACGGGGTTCTATGTCAGCTTGTGACAGCAGGGGACCACTGAGAGGCAACTCTGTGGCCTTGCCCATCATCTCCACACTGTCAGTATATGTATGTGCGTGGGTATGCGGATAGGCCATGCTTGGCAACTGCCTCAACTTAATATTCAAGACACCCCTTAAATCCAAATGTGGACAGACAAGTCGTACAGACAAAATATTCAAGAACTACTTGGTCAGTTTGGCCCACATCCCGTAAAAAGAGAGATAACTCTCTCTCTCTCTTTCTGAGCAAGTGAAAGCCCTGAACTCAATTAATCCAGTAACAAATGCTTCAGCACTCAGAGTCTAATTCCGCTCATTTAACACAGCCATCCGTCTTAACACAGGAAATCATTAAAAAATAATCAAGCAGAGAGACAGAGCGAATGAGAAAGGGAGCCAAATAAAAGTGGCAATGGAAAGAGAAAGCCATGTGAGAGAAAGCAAACAATTATGGGCCTGCACATCCTACAGCTCGAAAAGTCTTTTCATTTTATTAAAATGCTATTCAGAAACTAAAAATGACAAATGAAAAAGACTTTTTCTATCTTTAAATTTCCTTCAAGGTGGTGCAGAGGTTAGTACCGCTGCCTCAAACCTCTTAGATCCTCGGTTCAAACTAAGGATTCGAGGATAACTAACACTAACTGGGCAACAACAGATGAGCTACTGACATTACATCTATAAAGTGGAGCAATATGGTGACTGCCTCCAATAAAGTGGAGAGAACAGTGTTTTAAAACAATACAATCATACCAGTTCGACACACCCTAACACACCACAACCATGTCAGGATAATTGCAGTGCTGAGAGTGATTGACCATTCAAATAGTATCTGATCTGTGCTGGTCCTTTGGGTGCTCTGACCATTACAGAACAGAGTAAAGGTGATTAACCAATTACTGAAAGAAACAGACCACAGTCTGTAATTTTAGATCTACAAAATTATGTGATCACTAAAACATGAATAAAGAATAAACACAACATAGGGCCAGACCTTTTTTTTTTATTGCTTGTTTCGCGGCTCTGACAATCATATTTGAAGAACACACACACAAAAAAAAATAATATCTATATATATATATTGGTATTTCTTGGATCCACCACAGCACTAATGGTTGAAATAAAAAAAATAAAATAAAATAAAATAAATAAAAGAATTATTTTTTAGCTTTTCCCGCCCTCCAGTGGAGAGCCAACGGTTTTCTTCTGTTCATTATTTTTTTCCCCCATATTCATTTTAATTTAATTTATTTTTTTTCTTCCTCCTTCCTTGTATTGATTCCACATAATCCTCGAGAAATTGAAAAGTGCTGAAAAATAAAGATTTTTTTTTCCCTCCCTCCTCAGTAGATTTTTAAGTACGGACATCTGAGGAACAAGCAATGAAAAAAGTCTGGCCTAAACTGTAAAAAAATTGCCAAAGACATTTGCACAGTAGTGAATATTACACATACACTAAAGAACAAAAACGCAGTCAAAAGTTTGGATGCATCTTGATCTTGCCTTTTTCTCAGTCAGCTTTGTGAGGTAGTCACCTGGAATGGCTTTACGACAATGTTGAACAAGTTACCAGAGGTGCTGAGCACTTGTTCCCTCTCTGGACCAACTTACACCAAACCATCTCAATTTGATTTAGACAAAGTGATTGTTGACTGTTGAAAAACAAATGGTTACAATAAGCGCAAACCAGATGGCATGGTATGCCGCTGTAGAATGCTGCTTATGTGCTGGTTAAGTGTGCTTTGCATTTTGAATAAATTGCCAACAGTGTCACTAGCACCCCCATACCAACACACTTCCTCCTCCATACTTCACGGTGGGTACTACACATGTAGGAATCATCCCCTCACCTTTTCTGCATCTTGCAAAACATGAAACCAGTAATCTCAAATTTTTGATTTTCACCAGTCTAATGTCCATTCCTTGTGTTCCTTGGCCCAACACATTCTCTTTCTCTTGTTGTTCTTATAATAAGTGGCCATAAAGTCCAGAATGACGCAGTCTTCTCTGAACAGACAGTGTTGATATAAGTGTGCTACTTGAACCTTGTGAAGCATTTAGTGGGCTCTTATCTGGGGTGCTGTTAATTTGTGGTTTCTGCAGCTGATAACTCTGATGAACTTGTCCTGTGCTCTTTGTCTTCCTTTCCTCTGAAAGTCCTGATGAGAGCCAGTTTCATCATAATGTATGATTGTCTATGTGACAAATAATAAAAGTTCAAATAATTTTTCAGATTGACTGACCTCCATTTCCTACAGTAATGATGGACTGTCGTTTTTCTTTACACTGCTAAGTTTTCCCACCTACAAAGAATGGAGAGATCTGTAATTTTTATTGTAGGTACACCTTAACTGTGAGAGACATCTGCCCACAAACTCAATCAATCACAGTCCAACTTCTTCACCATAACCAAGACCAAAGAGCTGTCTAAGGACACCAGAGACAACATTGTAGATCTGCACAAGGCTGGAATGGGCTACATGACAATAGGCAACAGCTTGGTGAAAAGGCAACGACTGTTGGTGCAATTATTCAAAAATGAAATCAGCCTGGGCGCCATGCAAGATCTCACATCGTGGGGTAAGGATGATTCTGAGAAAGGCCAGGAATCAGCCCAGGACTCCACAAAAGGACCTGGTCTATGACCTGAAGAGAGCTGGGACCACAGTCTCAAACATGACCGTTGGTAGCACACCATGTCGTCATGGATTAAAATCCTGCAGGGCACGTAAGGTTCCACTGCTCATACCAACAAATGTCCAGGCCCGTTTGAAGTTCACCAGTGACCTGGATGATCCAGAGGAGGCATAGGAGAATAATTTTTTGGAATGAACTCAGTTCGCTTTGTTTGGAAAAAAAAGGGGACAGGACGACTGCACTGTATTGAAGGGAGGCTGGAGATTTAGGCCAACAACCTCCTTCTCTCAGAAAGAGTCTGGGTTATTAGTAAAATTATAATTAATAAAATTATAATTACAGACCTCTCCATTCTTTGTAGGTGGGAAAACTTACAAAATCGTATATGACTGTATATGACAATTATTTATACATTCAGGTGTCTGACAGGAAAATTTTTCAAATCAGTTTGTTAATCAATTAAAAACAAACATTCTGAATAAAAACTCAAAAATAAGTTCTGACACTAATATATTTGATTAAACAGTAGCCAGTCAAGCCTGTTCAGCTGAGCAGCATGCTGAGTGACCTCTGGCCTTGATATGGCACTTACAATATTTTGGCTTTGTAAAATATGCAATCACACCTCTGTGGCCAGGAAAAGTATTTTTGGATCCATTTTGTAGCACGCAGTTCTCTTTAGATTTCTCACCTTGAACGTTTAAAAAATTTGGCCAATGTGCAGTGTTCATGTTTCACAATGACAAATCTGCCAGTTGTATAGTGAGCTTCATCATCGTTGTAACCATAAATATTATCTACATACCACTCACTATGATTCCCAGCACTGTCAATCTCTAGTTGCCTTGAACTGTGTCAGTGGCATGGCTCATTAATAGTTGCAATATCACAGCCATTACTTCATCTGTAGGTTATCTTAAATGGCCGTGTTCCTGCAAGAAATTAATATAAATCCTCAGGGCTCGCAAGTCACTGTTACTTAAAAATGCATGTCTGAAATTTTACTGTACATCTTATAGTGAACCCTGGTGCACTCCTTAAAAACAGAGATGCATTCACTGGTGTAAAATTATATTTTTAAAGTTAAATTGGCAGGGAAGAGTTATTATCAAGAAATCAGTCTTCTTCCGATATTGTGTTAAAGATCTGGACATCAGATGAGTACAAACGAGTTGTGTGTGGATTGTGGAGGGTAGCATGTGGTCTACTGCTTCCAAAAATAAAACTCAATAATACATTACGTTGACTCTTTTGAGGCTTTTAGTTTTCTAAAACCACCAATCTATCAAATCCATCACAATCTCTCAGCCTGACAACTGACTTAAGCACTTAACTCACTTCCTTTAGTTGGCTTACTTCACTCATGTCTTATGCCCACACTCATGCCCACACCTTCATTCTCCCATTGTTCCTATTTTGCTTTTTCATGCGTTTCAAGGCCGTTACTTGCACCTTCATCAAAATAACATTCAGCACATTCGGTTTTGTTGCATCTTGCACTTGGCAAATGTGTCCACTCACTTTTTAAATAATGAATTCTCTTTAAGCATGGTTTTCCCTGAACAGACAAACATTTCATGTTGGAAGCAAGCCTTACAATAATTTGATTTAGGTACAGCTTTTAAGAAAGTCTTACAAACCTAAGTGGCATTTCTCACTGACTTCACTGTAAGTACTGCTATTCTGATTAAAATAGTCCCGAGTCTTCTTTTTGACTTATTAGAGTGTGAATGTTCAATTTAAAAAATTTCATTTTTTCATCTTGAACAATTATTATCTGCTTATTTTATTGATTATTTTTTTGCCCTCCATTTTGCTGCATAACATTGTTTAAATCAGTTTCTCATGTAGTTTTGTTTATTCGGCTCTCTTGTACATAAAGATACAATCATACAAAGATTTGAATGTTTATTATAAATCTCAAACTAACACATTTTTATGAATTATAAGATTAACGTTAGTTAGTTGGCAATCAGCCACGCTGAACACAAATCTGAAAGAAAACTCTTAAATAGAATAGATATCTACAGTTACATGATTGGTGTGCTTGGTTCTCTCTTATTTCCATTTTATTTGTTACATTTTTATGCATGCATAACACAAAAGTGAAGACAGATTTCAAACTGTGTAGTGCAGTAAAAAGTAAGATATTTAAAGTCGAAAGTCACCCAGACTCAAATGATGATGAAATTAAATGCTTCAGTAAAGAACAGATTTATTTAAAAAAAACTGTTGAAGCTGTTGAATACTGACAGCTACAGACCACCATGCTGTGCAGTTAGCTAAATATATATATAGATAGATAGATAGATAGATAGCAATATCACAGTTTGATAGCACATGAAATGATATGAGTTGGCACATAGCTAACACCTCTATAACACCTGTTAAAATATTATTAAAGAAACATCAAACTGAAAACACAGAAATTCTGATCGTCACACTTCCAGACAGCCACACGGACACCACTGTTGCCCAGGTCGCAAAGGAACTGTCACTCTACAGAAAATGTGTTGGGTCCAAAATGTTTTGGTTTCATTGCTTGTTTAGTTACAATCCCAAATCCAAAAAGCTGAAACAGTATGGGAAATGAAAATAAAAAAATTAATGCAGTTCTCCTTACATTTCTTTTGAGTCTTATTTAATTGCAGACAGTGTGAACCTGAGATATTTCAACTTAATTTCAATTGTAAATAAACATCCATTCTTACACAACATTACTCACACATCTGTTGACCACTGGAGATAATGTTCCCACCTTCGCTCCTTGAAGAGCCTTTTGTAGACCGCTTTTGCCATATCACTTGACATCTCCTAGTTTTAGTCACATCATAAATGTTGCAGCACTGCATGGAGCATTGCATTTGTTTTTTCAGTAAGATCTGCAATCTTAAAGATCTTTCAATACCGATCCAACTTTTTCCAATCTGTGGTGTGAATTTTTATTTAAATCAATGGCCATTCATGTCAGGAGCAAGGTTTACTCTGGGACAGGGAGGTGTTATTTATAGTTTCTAGATTTTAATTAAGACTCTGCATCTACAGTCATTGTATGCACTTATGCTTTCAAAGCCTTTAAATAGTCAGTGAAGATGGAAGTGGTAAGGCATTTCAGAAATGTCATTCACTAACAAAGCATACCAAATGCTGCATTAATTTGAGAGTAGTAAAACAGCACTGCCATGTCATTTTCTCCACATTTGTATACAAAATATTTTGACAGCAACAAATTATACATTTGAGGTTAAGTGTGTTGTTTAAGCACTTCTGAGCAGAAAAACAGGTATTATAGTGCTGGGTAGCACTATGCAAGTATCAGAAGTGTCACTGAGGGTGTGTGAGGGTGTATATGTGGTTGTACACTGTAATGGGTCAGACAATTTCCCCATTCATTCAACCATGACCTCAGAGCTCAAGGAGTTCAGATTATTTAACCTGGACTCTTTTACTGTGTGCTGCTCTCTCTCTGTGTCACACACACACACACACACACACACACACACACACACACACACACACACACACACACACACACACACACACACACACAAACTGCTCAACCCAACAAAGCACGACACACACCCACAGCCATCTCTCTGGGGTACAGCTGTGTGACACACAAGGAGGATGGCATCCTGACGGTTCATTTATCAATGTCAGAGTGACAGCGTACCTCCGAGACCCTGTCACACAGCGTTCAGATATAGGCAGTATCACAAGACCCTGTTCCTACATAGTCGGCATGCCAGCCACAAGACCATGAAATCATGACTTTAATGTGTTACTGGAAGCACTAGGCTAACTAGTCAAACATAGTAAAGATATCATTCTGTTGCTGTATCAGACCATTTATGGTGCACACATACCCTGCTGATATTCACCATACATAAAGATGGAGCTATTCATCTTCTTGGTCTTCAGTAATGTAATAGCAACTCGCACTACAGCAAACACACGCACCCTCATTTTGTGCTGAAGTTTTGCTAAAGCCATCATAAAGTGTATCGCAATCCAAGGACTTTAACATATAGCATGTAATATAGTGTAAAGCTGTATATACACCCATGTGACCATGTCAAAAAAACACATCGTGTAAGCATCAGTGGTGCTATTCACAACAGACATGGGCCTGGGCCAATTTAGAGAAACCAATCAGACCTAATGCATGTCTTTGGGATGTGGGAGGGACTGGAGCAAACGGTGTAAATGTCGAGGTACATTTGCTAACCACAAGCGACACTATGGCGTACTACATTCTGTGATAATGCACAAGGAAAATTGGTTAATAAAAGCTCACCATTTATGTCAGGGATTTGATTAATTGATTGATTTAGATGGATTGGATTGGATGGATTGATATATAGACAGAGAAACAGAACTTTATTGATCCTGAGGGAAACTGCATGCATCAAAAGAGTTGTCTTTTGATTAGACAACAATAGTGTGTGACTTACCGTCTTGATGTATATGCTACCTGTGGGGTTGAGTTCAGCGTCTTTGCTTGTACTTGTACCCTTGCACTAACCGGTAATAGGTAGTTATCAAGGCTAAAATGAAGTACAATTTGAGCAAGTTTGCAGTGTTCGGCAAATGGGCAAAAAAATTAGCATTCGCTACATCTCTATAACATATAAAGTTTAAACGTTGATTTTGTGAATTTTGCTTTCAGCAGCCTGTTTAGCTTTCAGGCAGGACTAAAAAGGTGGGCAATATACAGTGCATCCGGAAAGTATTTACAGCGCTTTACTTTTTCCACATTTTGTTATGTTACAGCCTTATTCCAAATTGTATTAAATTTACCTCAACATTTTGCACAAAATATACCATTATGACCATGTGAAAAAAGTTTTCGTGAGAGTTTTGAAAATGTATTAAAATTAAAAAACAAAGAAATCATATTTACATAAGAATTCACAGGCTTTGCTTAATACTTTGTAGAACCACCTTTGGCAGCAACTACAGCCTCAAGTCTTTTTGAATATGATGCCACAAGC
>JAVSBV010182082.1:0-13168 GCA_033117975.1 Parotocinclus spilosoma | reverse complement strand
TCATACATACACAAGTCAATGACAATTTAGAGACACCAATTCGCCTAACACACGTCTTTGGACTGTGGGAGGAAACCAGAGTACCCAGAGCAATTAACGTAACACACATGTCTTTGGACTGTGGGATGGGAGGAAACCGGAGTACCCAGAGTAAACCCACGCAGACACCGGGAGGACATGTAGACTCCACACAGAAAAGACCCAAGCCGTTCCACCCTGGGATTGAACCCGGGACCTTTTTGTTGTGAGGCAGCGATGCTACCCACCGACCAACTGTGCTGCCCCTGTCCGCTAGTAATACAGAGATGTTGATTTTCCTCAAAAATAATCTTCACTTCATTTTGCATATTAAAATAAATATAATAATCCACACTGTCCTCAACGTGAAGCAGCTGAAATTTTACACAAGAATAATGCCAACATTAGTCTATATACTCTGTCTACATTCTGCATTTAAGACTCAATTCATAATTCAATGTTTTTGCTGGAGGAGGAGTGGGCTCGACACACATCTGGTGCACGTGCCATGGCTTGCAGAAGTGTGTGGGCATGAGCGTGTACAGCATTCCTGTCTGAGTGTGACAACATTCTCAGCTGGTTAAATTTTGGCCAGAGGAATGTTGTGGAGGTCCTGTATAATCACTCTACATGCGAGTCAGTCTTCGTGCACAGCAGCTTGCTGAGGGGAGTGCAGTGCATTGGGCTGACAGTTGTGTTTATGTTTTTAACACCAGACACACAAATGATTTAGTGTTGGATACTTGTCTCGCTCAAGTTCTCACTGTGCTTTATAGAACGGTTTCAGAAAGGCTATCAAAAAGCCCAGACTAGCTGGTGCTATTTTTTCAATGCAGACGCTCTCCCCTCATGCCTCCAGCTTTTCATGAGGTTCATGATCAGTGGCCTGTATATAAGTCAATGTACACAGTATTGATCCAAGTGTCTTCCATTTGCAGCAATGTATTTAACAGTTGTGCAGCCAACCCCAACTGTTTAACATACCTCACTATTGATTTAGTAGCATAAATGTTATCTCCTATGTCCATGATGCAGTGCCATATTAATGACATGGTCAATGCAGTCCAATCTCTGATATGGTCGCTGAGCTAATTTAATGTATTCGTCACCCATACAATTTTACTAAGAGAGGAAGCGTCAAGGCCAAACTTTGTCACCAGTGATTTTAATGTATCCCATTATATTTTCTCCCGCCTTTTCCACTTCCAGAGAAACATTGTTCTTGTCAGGGATTTATTTACGAGTTTCATATCCTTACTTATAAAGTGGCATGTGATTGCCAGATAACTAATTTTCTGATAATCCTCTGTCCTCATGTTTGTGGTCATTGCAACTGTTCCATCCTTCAAAAAAGTCTTAAGTTTCTGTGATAAAAATGTCCCTCTTTTCTCCTGCCATGTCAGTGCTCCTCTTTGCAATTGTTACATGGCAGGTATAATACATTTACAGGAGCTCTCCCATGAGCAGCCCCGACATTAATTTAGCAATTTTCTTGCGCTAATTAAAACACTTCACGTGACATAACCGTTCATTTACTGTGCAAACCGGAGCGCAAACCCAAGCCCGATCAAAATTATAGAACCCAGCAGATTCGGACCAATATCTTAGTACATGTATCCGCACACATGGTCTAGGGACTTAACTCTATTTTGACATGGATAAGGAGGGAAAAGTTTCCTTATTGAGAATTTAGATTGTTGTTGTTTCTATATACTGAAATATTTCAACAAACTCACTAACGTTCACTTACTGTGACAGCTTATTATAACAACACCAAAAATAACATATAACATGTTTCCATGAACTAACTTTCTTTGTAGCTGATATTTAGAGTGCAGATTAGGCAACTGAATTAGTTTTAAGCAGGTAAACTTCTGTCACAACCTTCTGATGTAATTGAAACACTTTACAATGTGCACTGCTTATGCAAATAACGGAGACCACTCCTCTGGAATGGTTCAAAGAAAATATTATCTGTATCAGCTGAGACTGCTTGGCAGCAGCTTATCACAAGAATTGCATAGACCATGTTCCCTGTCTGGAAGCCTGTTTGTGTGTGTGTGCGCGCGTGTGTGTGTGTGTGTGTGTGTGTTTGTTTGCTAGTAAGTCTACTTAAGCTTTAATATGTATATGTTTATGTATGTGTTACAAACAATGCTACTATATCTTACAAAATACTGTATAGTAGGTTTAATCTAGGAGGTAAGAAACTGTTGGTCAGTTGCTCCTTTAATTCTAAGTATGCTGATAAAAGCACACACAGATACAAGAGGAGATCAACCTAGTCAATATTAATTTGTTATGTAAAGGAAAATGTTTACCTCTAAAAGTTTGAAGATATGGGGGTCCATTTGATCTTCATTAAAGTTATAATTATTTTCTTCCCTTTGCAGATAGACTTGGAGCCAGAGGGAAAGGTGTATGTCATCATTGACTTGTCTGGATCATCTAGCGAAGGTAAGATACTCTTCTTATCTAAAACAAATATTGCAGTATTGAAGAACTTTGACTTAGCTTTCATCTGTTATTTACATACACTGTGTTGGCTTGCTTTCTACAATTAAAGTTGTTTCATGCTTTAGGATTCAAGGCATTGTTATACCGTTATAATCGCTATTTGAACCACAATCATTATAACATATGACTAAATCTAACCTAAGAATTTTAATAATTTAATAAAAGTCAGCGGAAGCGTCTTGGTGATGGGAAACAGAAGTAAATGGTGTTTTGACTCTACCTCTGCCTACTGTGTATGTTATGAGTGGTTATTGAATTACTGCTGCTTGTCTATCAGCTTGAACTAGTCTGGCCATTGTCCTCTGGCCTTTGGCATCAAAACAGCATTTTTACTTAGAGAACACCCGCTCATTGGATATTTCCTTTTCCTGACAATCTTTTGTCAATCTTAGAGGTGGCTGTGCGTGAAAATGCCAATAGCTTAGCGGATTCCAAAATACTCAGAAAAGCCTGTCTAGCACCAACAACCATGCTGTGTTCAAAGTCACTTAATTTACAGTTCTTGCCCACATGCCTATATTTACGGAGTTGCTGCCGTGTGGCTGATTAGTAACTTAATGAGCAGGTGAACATCTAATAAAGTTCCTTTTGTGGGGAATACTGATAAGGAAACTATACACTTTATGTGATTTTGTTCATGGATGTTGTGATATATCAAATTCAATCACCTTTGTAGAACTTTACCCTGAATACTACAACTTTTTTAGCTCCATGTCTAGTGGATGAGGTGGCTGAATAGCTTTTTACAAGAATTATTTTTGATTCTTGTATATAATCTATGAATTTTGAATATGAAAATTGTTTGCTGTTTATTAAAAACTTTGGTTAGGTAGTTTAATATGATCTAATGTTTAATTGCTCCCAGTCACATGCATGGTCACACACATATTGTCATTAGGCTTTCCTGTTAAGGCGTTCCTGCCTTCTTGTTCCCCATTATATTAGGTCTGTCACTTCCAGACTTCTCCCTATGCCTACACACTTTTGACATGAAGTACCTGGTTACATTTTGAATATGTGTTGAGATAAGGGCTGAAAATCAACCTTGGCAATCTGAGAATACTTATGCCCTTAGACAAGAGGTAGCAAAATGGTATATACATGGATAAAGATAAGCTACGTATTTTATTTTTCAAAACCATATATATATATATATTTGTCATCTGTGTGAACAGAGTGTCTTTGAACCATAGATGGTTCCAGAGATATATGATATATGGGTGTTTAATGCCTTATATACCCTTCTCACAAATACTAGGGGATGCACTTAACCCAAAGCCCAGCATGACAGTCTCTCTACAAAAATACACCACATTCTGCATTTGGATCAAATTATATAGTGTGCAACACAAATTATAACAATCAACTCTAATAAATCACCAGTACCTTGGAAAGCTGAATTTCAAACACAAGCTAAGCCCATTCTTCTCTTGTTACTGGTTATAGTACATTCCATGAGAACATACTTGTACCTCAAATATAGAGTCTTAGAATTGCAGTTGTTCATACGAAGACTTAACAAACTACATAGAGGGCACATATCTAATGCTGCTGGGTATGTTTTGCTTTCTGAAAGTCTAACAAAATGGGAGCCAAGTTACAAAATGTTTGATGAATGGACAGGAACATGAACCCATAGTCCCGAATTTACCTTAATTGTGTCACAGCCCAGTGGAAAATTAGTTTTGAAGGTGAAGTGGGTTGTCTTGAAATGCATCTGCAAGCTCCACTCATTTGACAACTTTCATTACACAGTACCAAAACACAAGGCTCTTTGCTTGTTAAATGTCCGCTGTTATAGATGTCAGGGTGGTATTTGTAGCAATAGAACTAGTAGCTCAAACATATTGGATATAACCCTTCTAAGGCTGTTCTGACCTAGCTGTTAGGACGTGTTATTAGCACAAGGGGCACACATAAGGGCACATACACAGGGCAAACAGGCCTGAAACAGCCCAGAAAGACCGCCAGTAGAGAGGAATGTTTGGTCTGCCGACAAGAATGAGCAACTATAATAATTTCATTGACACAGGTGGCACCTTCACTCTGCCGGGACTATTGGAAATTTGTTACCATGGTTCCTGTTATGTGTTTTGCTATTGATAGCCAGCCATCGTCTTTAGTGACTAATTCAGGTTCCCAATGATGGTATTCAATGATGCTTGTGTTCGAGAATGGATCAGTGAATATCTACAGGCTCAAATGCAACATATGTGTTCAAATGTGCCACAGGATACAATATAGAAACTGTTTCCCAAGTAAACATACCCTTTCACTTTTTCAAAGTTTTATTATGTTGTAGCTCTGTACTACAATGAAAAAATAGTTTAAAAAAAGATTCACAAATCTGCAGCCAATGCCCCAGAATGACATAAAACATAATTGTATAAATTCTTTTAATTGCAAATGCATTAAAAGGGAAACATTTTACATAAACGTAGGTATTCAAACCCTTTGCTATGACACTTGAAATTTAGCTCTGGGGCCTACCATTGCTCTTGATCATCTTTGAGATGTTTCTACACCTTAATTGGAGACCACCTGTGGTAAATTTAGGTGTTTGGACATGATTTAGAAAGACACACACACCTGTCTGTATAAGGTTTCACAGCTAACAGTTCACATTGGAACAAAAAACAAATCATGAGTGTGAAAAACTGCCTGTAGAGCTCAGAGAAAGGATTGTGTGGGAGGCAGGTCACCAACAAAACTTTGCTGTGCTATAAATTCCCAAGAGCATCGTGGCCTCCATAATTCTTAAATAAAAGAGGTTTAAAACATGGCTTCCCCACCAAACTAAGTAATTAGTGGGAGCAGAGCCTTTGTAACTTTGGTCACTCTCACTGTAGCACAGTAAAGAACACATGAAAAAAAGTCAAAAAGCATCTAAATGTTCCTAGTCTGTGAGAAACAAGATTCTTTGATCTGAAAATAAGATTAAACCCACTGCCATAAAGCCTAGATTGGTGACTTAAAGTCTAATGATACTCCCCCTTTCACAGTCAGTCTATGGGCAAATTATTAAGTGTGTCATACGGGCATGTCTAGCAGTCATCAGTCTCTTACCAAGTGGACGTTTATAGCCTTTTTATAATTCAGTGGGTTGACCTGTATATGAATGACTGACCCTTAGTACTTGTACTTCTGCTTTGTACTTAAGTGCTCAGATCATTATAAAATAGTTTCCAATTATGTCATAAAATTGTTCCCTTTGGCAATTTTGGTTTGAAGTACATAGGACAGAAAGCACTGACACTATTGAATATACCTAGAACACAAGATGCTTAGTAGAATGACATCTAGGATTCAGACACAAACATAAGCATGACTCTTTCTAATTTCTAATTCTTAAACCATTACTTGTAATGTAACATTGCTTTTTGTTTTCAATTAGACTGCTTAGTATTTACACTTATAATTATGTAAATGACATAAGCATTATGAAAACAGAAGAATATTTTAATAGCAACATGAACTAGCCTGGAATTAATATTTCATGGAGTGTTTAGTTCCATTAAATGATGTGAATCTCAGTTTGAAAAGAAATACAGTAATATAGGACATGACTACAACTGTTGCTCCAAATAAGAGTGTTAGTGATTTAAATAAACTACTACACTGTTAACCATACATCATTTCTTAGTAGTGTTAAATAGTCTTTTGCCATGCTAGTAAATTATTACTGCAAGTGTACTGCAGGCCACAATGTCCAGTGGTGAACGTCCATGTTGACATGCCTATAACTGTTTATGTGCACTTTTTAGGGAACAATCTGATTTAAATTGGATGGTGTGGTGAGATTTCACCAGCAGTTTTCCTGTTTCTTTGAAGTATTCATTCGTGTGTATCCATGTTCTGAGTGTTGTGATCTGACTGGCCCTGGTGGCCACGCTTTGATCGTGGATTTCACTTTGTGCTTCACTTTCAACCACAGTGTGGTTTGGTAATGGAGTTTTAATTACAAGGCACTGGGAGGTGCAGAAAGAAGCTTTGTTTCAGAAGTATACTGACTATTGTACTGTAGTATATTATAGCTTTACTCACTATAACCCCAAAATAATTTGTAGTAAGAAATTATGGAAAATGCTCATTTAAAAGAAATACTGCATTCTTTGCATTTGTTAATAAACATCAATTCCTGCAATTAAAGCTTGTAACAAATCCCATAAAAAGTTGGTACAGGGGAAATTTAAAGCTATTAATGAATTAAAAAGCTTAACAATTATATTATTTCAAACAGGTGACAAGAGAAATGGTGGGTAAATGATCTTCAATTTGTCAACAAATGTTTGAGAAAATTATTAATGTTAAAAATGTAAAATGTTTAAAAACAATGTAATTGAAACCTTACTGAAAATTTGGAATCGGTTAACATCTAGTAAAGGAAAATAAAGCACGGTTGGGACGTCTCTTAAATGGCGAGGCACGGAGGTAGTCCAAACGCCAGGGAGCGAAATTGACTTGAATGTGCATGCAGTACTAAAAAAACAAAACCGGGATACGTCTTATAGAGTGCGTCTTTACCCGGTAGCTACTCTAGTCGGGGAACACCTTGAGCCAGCCGCCAACTAGAGTCCTACTCAATAGAGCGCAAGAGTGCCGGACGGTATACTTGTAACACCGAACCGAGTTTCTGCTGTAAAGAGTGAAAAGGACGCCGCAGCGCCAGAGGGCGAGCGCTAACGCACACGTAGCGCGGGGGCCGCAAAGAAATCGCGGAAGTGGCTAAAGTTCAAAAAGGCAAGCATATTAGCTCAGGGCGTGCTTGTAGCATGAGTGTGAATAACACACAAAAGGATAATAAACCCAAATACACGAGGATTGCGAACGAGAATAAATCGCGAGGAGTGCCGCAGTGCCAGAGGTGGAGCGTGAGCTTTAAAACGAAGAAGCCAGACCAGGGAGTGTCTTATTCAGAACAAACACCCGGCTGGAGTGAGGCTAGGTAGGTGCCGACGACCGAAGAGCATGAGCACTGACCGTGCGAGGAGCGCACGAGTACGAGATGGGGAAAACCCTCAAAGTGCCACTAACGAACTAAATACCTCGGGGGTTAATAATAAAAGATAATCCAGACTATTATTAACAACAAGTCAATTTCATGGTATGGGTGATGGGTCAGTGTCCTTGGGAAAGGTCATTTTTAGTTCTTTGATGGCAACTTTAATGCAGAATATTTCAAGAAAGAATATTTCAAGATCTTTTCCAGAGGCATCCTTGGATTTTTCAACAAGACAATACGTCATAAAAAGTATCATGAAAAGTTATGATTGTTTCTCTAAATGTAAATCCTTTCCAGTCTTTCTTTGAGGAACATTGCTTTTAAACATTTCAATAATTAAAAAAAATATATGAAACTGGAGATCCTCTGTCAAACTTTGCTCCTCAAACCTCACCCTTTTGCAGATACTGCTTTTGTGCCAGATCATTATAATCACTGTTGACATCACCATTTTAAAATCACATTAAAATGTAGTTGGATGTTCATTACATACAGACAAATATCATACCATTTGGAATTATATAAAATGTCAATACTTTAATTTAATCATGCATGTGCTCTAAAGTGAATTTGAATTTGTAATTTATAACGCCGCTTAATAGCGCTAATGGTGGTGGTAATGGATAAACTTGTGGTGAATAAAAAGCTCACAGGGGAGAAATGCAGTGCTCCTCTGTGTAAATTGCTGCTCAGATGAGTAAACTCACTTCTGAGCAGGATGATTATGCATATTGGAGGATTGAGTTCTGAGTTAGCACAGAACAGGTCGGTTATGTTTGTTAAGCATTTAAATGTGTTTTCATGTTTTTGAATGAATGATCTTTTTGCATTTTGCGTTTGTCTTTTTGTATTTGTATTTATGTATTTTGATGATTTTAATTTACAGTTTTTCATAATCCTTCTCCATGCCTCTGTCTGACTTTTTATTCACACAGCACAAAAGATTTGCAAAAAGTGTACTATAGCAGCTGGGAAAATTAGTTTCCGATATCAAGCCAGCATGCACTACAAACATATGCTGTCCTAGAGAGGATACAGATAGCTTATACTGTACCCTCACAGCTTTATCTGCCGGGCAGAGGTAGGTGTTGCAGAGTCAACCTCAAGCTACTACTCTCCCTGTTACACAATTTAAATGTTATGAGATTTAGATGTTATGAGTATGAATTTAGATAAATTACATAAATGTTATATTTAAACAAATCAATAAAGTAAATACTTATATGCTAGATAGATTGCATAAAATTTAGGATGTAAACAAGTCTCATTATTAAGTACAGTAGAAATACAATCACTGCAGGTTCTCGTGTCATCTAGCAGGTAACAGTTATGCATACTCAAGTTCTCTCCTTTGGTGTGAGAAGAGGTATGAGAGCTGGGACTGGTGCTGAAACAACAACTCAGACAGAAAAATGTATTAGGTAGTTAGGGATGTTAACAACACATAGATCATAGTCCATAGGCAGAACATGCTGTACTAAGTGCAACGCAGCTAAAAAGGGAAAACCAGAAGATAATTGAATACACTCTGGCCAATAACGAGTTGGTTACTGGGCTGAATATGTCAGTGCACATTGAATGATCTCAAAACTATTTTGGGAATGGTGACTATTTGTAAATCAGGAGTTCTCAACCGCATATTGTAGATCTATTGCTATTATATCTACTCTATTTCACTAATCCACTAACATCTCTCATTCTGATTTATGTTTTTGTCTGTAAAACCATACAAACATTTACTTCATTCTGATGACACACAATTGTATTTATTATTTTAAATTATTGGTTCCTAGCACTTTTGCATAGTAGACTTATAGATCTTATTCAAACCAAAATGAACTTACTTTGGAAGCCAAAGCCAGCTAGTTTAGGCAAACTGAACTAAACAATTAATTTGTTTTTTAAAATTGTGCAGTTGTGCACTACCATCATCATATTGGCTAAATTAAGAATCTGCAGATTATATGATTTACATAACAGTGATAAGCTTGGCAAATTCGAAAAACTGAAATAAGTTTCATGCTTTTAAAGAAGCACCAAATTGTCTCTGGTACTCAATACCTGCTATATAACACTTAAAGGTTTTTAAGTGACAATCATGAAACAACAGTTATGTAAGTGCATTTAATTTGCCCTCTGTAACATTTTAACAGATTCAGATAGGTGTAATCTTTCTAACCTTTTAAAGTAGGTCTAACTGTGCCATTTCAAGATCAAGATTTTATTAAAATGTATGCAATTTCAAGTCAAGTTAAATTTATTTATATAGCACTTTTTTATAATGGTGCAATTGTGCAATTTCCATTTCAGTCTGACCCTAAAGTCCATACTGTTTTTTATCATGTGAAATTTATGTGACTCTCATACCAAACGTAGACTACGCAACAAAGTCAGTTGTCATGATGTTCTAACACAAACCAGCCCTGAAAGTGTCATAACACAACCCAGTCAGCTATTCTCTTCATAAACTTTGTAAGGTTTTAAAGCAAATATTTGACAATGAAGACCCAGAAACCTCTGTGACAGAAAAAAGTTTATAGAAAATGATGTGATTTCTAGTCAAATTATTTTGTTTCGTTCAGAAGCAGTTGGAAGACGTGTCTTTCTACCACACTGCTGGATGTCTGCCCCACAGTAACTCTGCTCAGCATCAGCAGGCCTCATACACACATACACGCACACCGGCGTCTTTTTCTGTCCTTGTGAGAACTTTCTATTGTTGATTAATTACAGACTATTTACAAGCTTGAAATATGCTACATTGAATTTGAACAGTCACAAGTGTCAGTATAAGTGCTCTTTAGGTGACACATGTCACATCACGTAAATGGATAAAATGACATCTGTTTGATACTGTAATGTTTTAAAATTGCAGACAATATGAAACCAAGAGATTTCATGTTTTTCATGTCATGTCAAATAATGATTTAATTTTTTGCCCTGGACATCTTAATTTCATTAGTTAATAAACATCAATTCCTGGATTTAAGGTTTGCAACACATACCAAAGAAGTAAGGACAGGCAATTTATAGCTAGTAATGAGGTAAAAAAAATGTTATGTGATTACAAACACGTGATGCTACTATGTGATAATAATCAGGATTTGGTACAATAGCAGGATACAGGAAACAAGCAAAGGTGGGCAGTGGATCTCCAGTGGTCAATGTGTGATGTGTAGAAAAAGATTGTAAGAGATAAATTGCAAGCAAGTTTAAGTAACATGATCCATGAGTATGCTGATTAGTAGCCTAGTATTTTATTTTGTTTTATTCACTTCTAGACTAAAAACTAAAAAAGTCATGAATCCTTTATTGACTCCTTTATTATGCACTTGCACTTTTTCTCTCTCAGTCACTCTGAGCTGGCTTTATTGTGATTGTGTGTCTGTGGTCATGTTATAGCTGGATTTACAGCTGAATCCACCCAAAACAGGATATTCTCTCACGAAACTATGTTATTGATCTGAAGGTGGGAGGGAGGGAGTGAAAAGTCTCTGCTGACAACTTCAGCAGAACAAGATTTCGTACCAAGTCATTCAACTTGCCTTAAGTGAATGGCTGGCACATTCTGGCATCAACTTAAACCATGAAATCTTTATCGTCAAAGTATTTTAAAAAAATGGGATGACAGAATTCATTGTCGTCAAAACAAGTACTGAAGATAGGTACAGTGACTTTGTTACAGTGAGCAACCAGTCTTATAGCTGAGAGCAGTTTTGTTACTGAATGTAAGGTTTTGCCTTTGCGTTCATGCCTGTAATAATTTTCAAGCACAAGTAGCAGTCAACATGGATTTGAAGCTCTCGCTACAATATTAGAACTTCAAAGCTGAGACTTTTTCTCTGACCTTTAGTCTACTGTCTCAGGTTTTCAGCACATGTCCTGCACCCATAATGTTGTCTCCAAAGATTGTCCTGGCCACCCAGTTTGAGTAGACAGCTTTATGCAGAAAAACCGGACATGACTGCAGAAAACGGATGCGATTATTGGATTCAGAACACTAAAATACATAAAGATCACGTGTTGTAGTCCTGTAGACAGCAAAAATGATGTAAATCTGTGTAATCCTTCTTTCACTTTACAGTTCCTTCTTTATACAGTGTCTTTATTATGATAATAAAATGTAACATCTACTTCAGTGGAACAGTTTGCTGGCATTACAGTGGGAGTCATAATGTTTGTTTATGCTATCAGGCAGGCATTATGGCTACCCAGTTAATTTAACATGTTAAATATGTTCTCAATGACCTGCTCTGTGCAGCTGATCATGGCTGTGCATCAGTTCTGGTCCTTCTAGATCTCGCATCCGCCTTTGATACAGTTCATAGATCATAATATCCTTATTTCACGCCTTTCAGAGGTAGGGCTTTCAGACGTAGTATTAGAATGGTTTAAATCTTATCTGACTAACAGGCGATTCTTTATTCGCCTAGGCAATACTACATCTGAAACTGCTACAGCCGAATGGGGTGTCCCACAAGGCTCCGTTCTTTGACCTCTTTAATTTATAACATAAATGCTTCCGATTGGCTCTATAATACGGAATTAAGGTCTTTCCTTTTAGTGCTATGCTGATGACACTCAACTCGACCTTAGCTTCAAATCCATATCTTGGTGTTCTTTTTGATCCAACTCTCTCCTTTCTTTCTCACATAAGATCTATCTCTAAGTCTGCTTTTCTTTCATCTGCGCAACATTGCTCAGGTGCGCCAATTCCTTTCTCCCGCTGCTGCAGAGACTCTAGTGCATGCTTATGTCTCCTCGCGTCTGGACTACTGCAATTCTCTTCTGTATGGGCTTCCCTCCACTTCCATGAAAATATTACAATACGTCCTAAACTCATTACTCAGACCAAAAAATTAGATCACATCACACCGATTTTATCCAAACTGCACTGGCTCCCGGTCCACAAACGCATTCTCTTTAAAATCTTATTGTTAACTTTCAAATCCCTCCAGGGTCTAGCTCCACAATATCTCAGCAAACTTGTCCATCAATACACTCCAACTCAGTCCCTGCGTTCCACTGATTCAAATCTTCTTACTGTCCCTAGATTCAGGCTTTCTTCCATCGGTGGAAGATCATTTGCTGTGGCAGTTCCCACTCTCTGGAACTCTCTTCCTTTAACTATTAGGTTTCAACTCTGCAAGAATTTAAATCTCTCCTCAAAACCTCTTTTTTCATCCTAGCTGTTCTTCTGTCTATGTGTTTTGTTTTATTTCTAACAGTGTGTAACTATATGTTTACACCTTGTATAATTGTAGAGCGGCATATATGTTCTTCATTTTTGCCTGTGTGAGAAAACCAAAGTTTTGGAGAAAACCCACACTCTGAGAACATGCAGACGTCACATCTGTGTCACTGGAGTGCAGAGAATGAAACACCATCCAAATAGTGCCTGATCTGTCGGGGTTCTTGTGGCGAGGTTGCATTTAAAACATGGTTAAACGTCGTCTAAATTGTGGCTGTAATCTGTCCCAGATTATCCCTAAATTCAAGGTAAATTTGCGTTTAAAAATTAGCTCTGGTACGGCACCCAGATCCGGATGAAGTCATCCGGAAAAATGAAACGAAAGTAGCCAAATGAAAGTAGCACAATGCGGCCACATTTGGGCCAGCACTCATTTGCTG
>JAVSBV010182016.1:0-13170 GCA_033117975.1 Parotocinclus spilosoma | reverse complement strand
CAAGAAAACTTTTTTCACATGGTCATAATGGGGTATTTTGTGTAGAATTTTGAGGAAAAAGATTAATTGAATACAATTTGGAATAAAGCTGTAACGTAACAATGTGGAAAAAGTAAAGCGCTGTGAATACTTTCCGGATGCACTCTAAGCTGATCATTTTTAATCTGATGATTTTAGTGGTCATGTTAACAGCATACTTATCTCAAATTTAAGGTCTAGAAATCAAATAATTCAGATTAGTCAGCTATATCAGCACATGTATAGCCTTACTGTGATTTCATCCAAACGTAGTTGAAGCAGAATCAAACGTTTGCCAGGTTTGAGACTGCTCGTTTTGGTTTTCTCTCAGGATCTGGCAAGCTTGGAATTGATTGCAGCACCTGCGAAACAACTACCACTAACTTTTGGGGACACTCAAAGCGTTGATGCATTTGCAAGCCACATTTGCATGAAAAAAAGTACCTAAAAACATATTTCGGTTAAATTTGTAGATAATTTTGTGTATACTTGTTGCAAAAAGACTGCACTGATTATAATTCAATTATTTTTTGTCATACAGCACAAATTTTCAAGCTTTGTTCCACGTCCACCAAGACCATGATCCAATGCCATTTGGACTTTCACCTTTGACAGGTCCCTGGCTGGGCATTGACTACAAAGTTGGTCAGTTTTTAAACAACAGTTAAAAAAAACCCCACAAGAATGCACATTGTAGTTAAACTATTAAAGTTTGTTACATTCTAATGAAAGATTGTCTGGTTGTTGCAAAGAGATCAATTTACTGACATTGTTACATAAATGCAGGCCTTTCCCCATTATTTGATCATACATGTGCATATAAACCCAAATGGATTACTGACAAAATCTAATTTTCTGCAGTTAATGTTTCTGCACTGATTCTCTGGGGGTAGGGGGGTCCTGAGTGAATGACTTACTGACAGGAAACAAACAGCCCATCTCTAGTGGCTGTTAGAGTCAAAAATCCAGCTTAGGGTCTAGGTCAAAGCAAATCAGAAGCAAGTGAACAAAATGAGCATTATTAAGCCACTGAAAGAACAACCCACACACAATGGCTGCAATTGAAACCTGTATATAAATAATTCTATGGAACAAAAAAACTGCATTGTTATTATTTGACCTGACCAGAACATGAGGTTTGGTTGCTCTCAAATACAAAAAAACATCTGTGGACTAACTAAATAAAGCATCTAAATATCAGTAACCCTTTTTAGCACCACATCCCAGCAGAGGTGCCATTTAACCGAACTTACTGGCTTCTATATGGACTCCCTGCACCCGCATATACACCTTTGTCCCACATTCACATCTAGCCTACTGGGATTTCGCAGTTTGACATTTGGCTTTTCAAAAGCCTTATAAGTTCCAGTGCAGTATAGAGGCAGAGGGGAAGGTGTCTAAGGGATTCCTTTATTGGACATCTCCTCACCTCTGATGGCACTGACACAGAGGTGGCAAATAGAAAAAGGGAAAAAGAAAAATGATTAAGATGAACAAAGAAGACAGGCAGCAAGATTGATAAGAAACAATAAGGTAAAATGAAAGTAAAATGAAAGCAAGGTAAAAAAAAATGGTAAAGGTACAAAAACAAAGAATAAGATTTAATGTGAAATGTGTATCTGTCCAGTTAGAGAAAGATGGCACGATAAAGAGAAGAAAAAGAAAAACTGCAAGTAGGGCCAAGAAAGACTGTAGAGATAAAGGAAATAAATCAGAACTTAACAAAAAGTCAGACAGCAAAGCATGAACAGAGAGGGGAAAAAAAACACCAAAAAAGATTAAGGGGAAAGTGACAAAAATCAGCAACAGACTGAGAAACCCTTTTCGCAAAGTCTGAATTGTTGACGATTCCTTATTGGTAGCGGGAATTTTTTTTATTTTTAAGTTTTTGGATGATCGTCTCGTTGTGCACAGTCCCAGTTTGTCTGAATTTGGTTTATGAGGGACAACAGTTCTGTAAAAAATCGTTGGTCTTTCTGGTTGTCGCTGTTGAAGTATATAGCGATGGTACAGCAGCTGCATTCCCCCGATCAATCACCAAATTCCATCTTCAGTTATCAGTGATAAACAGTGTTTACATTTCTGTGTTGATAAATTTTGAACCACAAGAGATATTGCAGCAATCGATTTCTTAGACAATGCTGGTCTTTGAGATGCTACATGGCCACCTTCCCATTGGGGAAAACTAGATTATTAATTAATTATTAGATTATTAGATTAAAAAAAAGATTACATTCTGGGGTTTTCAAATATGTAAGTTTCACCAATAAGTGCCCTGTGTCTTTTGAGTCACCCTGTATTATACATTTACGGTATTTAGCAGACGCCCTTATCCAGAGCGACTTACAACTGATATATTCTTACAATTTAAGCAATAGTGGGTTAAGGGCCTTGCTTAAGGACCCTACTATGGCAGCTTGGCAGAGGTGGGATTTGAACCGGTGATCTTCAGGTAGAGTCCAGTACCTTAATCGCTAGGCTACCACAGTCCCAGGAAATAAAGCTATGAAAAGTGATAAATAAAATTAAAAAACAAATAAATTGGGTAAAACAGAAGAAAGAACGATAAACAAAAGCAGAACTGAGGGAAGATAAGCTAAAAAACTAAATGTAAATAAATAGCTTTAAAGAGAAAAAGAAAAACAAGGACAAGATAAGACCTACAGAATAACCCCAAAAAGGTAACAGTTGACTGAGGTAGAGCTTGAGAAGACGAAAGGGTTTAGCAGTTACCAACTCCAGTCATATGGAGGAGCAGTGGTTCCACACGACTGCCCAAGGTTCAGGGCCATACTTTAATATGCAACTCCACTCATACATATACCCTCCTGAACAAAGCACCTTGGAAGAAATCATGATCCATTTGATGTTGTGGAATATAAACACCTTCCAGAGCCGTTTTATTTGCAGCAGCTCTCCTTCAGTGGTGTGACAAGGCCATACATGCGTGCACATATAACTTTTTAAAAAATAAGACATTCGCTCTCTGAATGTGAACCTGGCATATCCATAGCAAGGTACATAAAACAATCGCCTCGGTCAGTGGAATGTTTCTGATTATAAACTCTGGCCATTTTATTAGGTACACCACCTGCTTCATATATTTGCTGCTCTAGTTCTAATTCCCATATACTTTGTAGATGCATAAACTTTAACATGGATAGACTAATCCATCACCTTTAGTCTGTTTTTGCTTTGCTGCATTTGGTATTGGAGAGATATCCACTATGGTGACACTTAAATAGATCACCTTGCACGTAAGCCAAGGTTTGCAACTTGACATATTAAAAAATAAACTTTATTGAAACCTCAAGAATGACGAGAGAGACATAAGCCAGCCATGATTACCACCTTACAACTAACATCAACAAGTCCAGAAAAACTCATTCATCTGCAGTGAAATCACCTAGTGTAAGGCCAGCATAAACCGTGCAACAGTTAGGCTCCTCTTCACGTTATCTGAGATACAAGGCAAAACAATATGGTAAATGTGTCCAAAAGTGTGTAGTAAGTGAACACAGAACTCCAATCCACCCATACCAACACAACATACACACTACACATAGTCCCTGCAGTGCTTTGAATGAGCCATCACCCATAGAGTCCATGGTCTGTGTAGACCTGATCATTAGATACCAAGATACTAAATTGTAAAACTACAATATGCTTATATATGCTAAGCGGAACAATGAATGCACAATGAGCGTAGAAATCAGGTGGTGAATTAATTCGACCTCTATTTACTTTCATACATAACCAGATGAAAGGTTCTACTCTCACATTTTCCTCACCTTCCAGATCTTCATTTAAATAGTTCTCTACCCAACTGTCAATCTCAATTACATTCCAGACAGTAAAATTGCAAACAGAAAAAAGACTTGAATTTTTCCTGGAAAAAATTACTTTTATTTCTATTTTGTTTTATAATTAAGTTTATTTTCAACATTTACTATTACTAATTTGACTTTTATTATTAGTCTATTTATTTATTGACCTAATTTTGCTATAATTTTGTATACTTTTGGTATTTATTTAGTTAACATCTAAGCCACCCATGGAGGTTGGGTCCCCTGTTGAGTATTGGTCCTCCCAAGGGAGTTTTTTCTTTCCACTGTCGCCCTAGGCTAGCTTAACTTGAGATTGGCCTTTTAAGAGGGGTGTAATATTGTGAAGCTGCTTTGAGACAATGCTACATTGTAAAAAGCGCTATAGAAATAAACTTTAATTGAATTGAATTGAATTTCCATACCCACTATGGAAATTGTTCTACACCTAACTATTTGGTACTAAACAGTAAATTAAAATGAAAAATGCATAAATGCATTATGGAATAAAACTGTGCATATACTGTATATGAAAGTCACAAATGAACAATAACATTTTCCATAAGAAATTTCTAACAATACATCTTAAGAAAAAGCTAATTAATTAGTTTTGTAGGACGCAACTCTAGTTTTACATACTGAAGGGGGGTTACACCATAATTAGTTCTTTTTAGCACTCACACTCAAAGCACAATATAATGGAAATGTTTGGGATGAACTGAATTTCCATGGGTGAGTGACGAAAGCGTGGGTGGAGGCTCTCTTTCACACAATTAGCAGAGAGTCTCGCTGGGACACCAAGAAAACCCAGGATGGAAAATTACTGCTCTTGTTCAGTATCCAATCAATAAAAACGTTTTATTTTGCATCGTGCGAAATTAAGATTGCTAGTGTTTTTTTTTACATGTTGTACATTTTTACCTGCTCGAAAAACTTGGTATAGATTCAGATAGAGGGACAGCTTGAAATATGTATACAGACGTAAAAATACAATTGAGAGAATGAATGTTGGCAATGTTTATTTGATTATACAGTGGCTTCTGATTACATTTGACAGAAGTAAAAAATCTGTTTGCTCTCAAGTTATATTGCCTTGCTTGTTTATTTATTTGGCTTCTTTGGCCATCACACACAAGGTTGGATCCATACACAAGTTCATTCCAAGACCAGTCAGTCATACATACACAAGTCAATGACAATTTAGAGACACCAATTTATCTAACATGTCTTTGGACTGTTGGAGGAAACCGGAGTACCCCGAGTAAACCCACACAGACACTGGGAGGACTCCACACAGAAAGGACCCAGGTCACTCCACCCTGGGATTTAACCCAGAACCTTCTTGATGTGAGGCAGCGGTGCTATAATTTTAAAAGAATAGTCCAAATATTTTACAAACCATATGATGGCATGCATAACATAATGAACATAACGTGAATTACATTCAAAACTTTTTTTTTTCTCATTTATTTATTCTAGACTAAGGAATCTTAATCTGGTCAAGGTCACTCAAGTCTCAGTCTCAACTACTACACTAAAGGTCAGGGTACCTCTTCTATCACCTGCAACTTCAGTGTTGAATGAAGCAACAAGACAAACCAACTCAAACTAGTTCCTCAGCCTGGTCGATATTTCTGATCCCCATGAAGTTACAATTACATGTTTGTGCATCGTGTTTAATTGCGGTTTATTCACACATTAGCATTTTGGCCCAAATCCTAACCTCTTGAAATGAAGCTGGTTTCAAATAAACTAAATGGAATCTTGCCTTATGAAAATATTAATTATGCACAACATGAAGGAAGGAGACTATTGATTGGTATTGCACAAGTGGCATCATGCTAATTAGCACATATTAGTTAGTGATGTTCTCATTTGAGGCCTTCAAACAATGCTGCCCTCCTCATAAATTAAAAGCAAATGACTTGATTAGAAATACAAATGACTTGCCAAGCCTTGGCATTAACTTTATTTAGGCTATAAAAATATGATGTGAACCATCAACAAACCATAGCTTTTCTGATAACTGATCTAGACCCAATTCTAGCCCAGTGATAAAAAATTAGACGCTGCAAAGCAGCCACGCGCTTACAAACACCCCCGCATAACAAATATACTCACGCTAATGAAACCACACAAACTCGAGCACATTTGTTATTTGCTGCTCAATGGTGTGAAACAGGCTCTCACACCTGTCGAAGCACAAACCCTAATCGCTCCAGCACCTCCTCCTGCAAGTGCTAGCCAAGGTGAGAATCCCCCACAGACTCCCTCACAAACTGTACATTCCCTAGGTGTTGGGAGAAGTTGTCTTACGGAGGCAAGACCTTTTGAGAGATGGTTTCACATTATTTCTCATACTGGCTGGCTGACAGCAGTGAGGAGGAGCTCCAACGAGTAAATGAGCCACATTGGTAACCGTTCCAGATAAAAACAAGAACACCACCACCTGCTTAAGATCCCAAGATGACAGGGGAGGGAAAGGGGAGGATAGAAATGCATCCAGACTGTATAACAACTCAGCAACATCAATCATAGACCATACAAAACTAAGCTTTCATGTTTGCTCGGGATGAGCTTTAGCTTCCCAGATTTAAACACAGGCCTGTTGGAAAGTGTGTTGAAGGCAAGGTACATGGATGATCGTTTCTAGACTAACTGCTTCTCCAAAATGCAGTCGTCGTCCCCCATTACTGTGTGGGGTAGCGGTCAGGTAGACTTCAAATAATGCCACAAAATGGACAGAGAATCAGGTCCGGCTACCCTCCCAGGAAATTTTCTGCACCTGGCTTGGGAGATGCTGAATGGGGCAGCTGCGTGTGCATGTGCACAACCTTTTAGTAAACTGTGGGAGTTGAGCTGTTTTTTCTAAGAATCTGAATCACTTTGACAAGATACAACCCCAAAATCAGAAAAATTCAGTATGGAGCATACATATAAAAAAGCAGCTTCTTACATAGATTCAATACTGTCTGGAATGAAATAAGTCTGAGATATTTCTGGTGTTGTCTGGTCAACAGATCAAAGGCTTGAAATGGAGGTTTATCGAAATAAAAAATCCAGTTGATCAGACGAAAACAAATCTCAGGTTCATACAGACTGCTCTGAAATAAGTCGTTAAAATAAGTTAAAAATAAGTAACTTTTAAAAAAAAATCCAAAATTTTCTAATTGTCATTTTGTCCCAGTCTATCCCATTGTAGAACGCAGTCACAGTGCCAAATCAAGATATTTGAACCCTGGACCTTCTGGTCCAAAGTCCAGTGTCTTACCCACTAGGCCACCACAGTCCAACAGTTTGTACACGTGTTAAGGTCCTGCACATCCAGCTGAATAGTATTCGATCCATAATGACAAATCAAATGGACAAAACTTAGCATTGCTGCTACTCTGTCTAGGTGTGGCAAATTCTGCAAAGGTTACAATCAGAATCTGTTTTATTTCACCAAGTATGTTTACACACACAAGGAATTTGGTTCCGGTTGATGGTGTCTCATACAATTATATTGGTGCATGTAATTTAAAGTCTATACAATATATCATGTAAAATATCAGAAGTGTGCGTTTTAGTCAAGTTCCTTAGCGAATATGGTGCAGTATGCATTGTAGTGCAACAACAATAATGTGCAACATTTAGGCAAAGGTGTTTACAGTCCAGTGTTATTGCTATCAGTTGTTAATGAGTGTGATGGCATGAGGAAAAAAAACCCCAACAAAAACATTGTATCTCACATTGTTCTGTATCTCCTGTCAGAGGGAAGAAGCAGAAAAATTGTGTCCAGGGTGTGAGAATTATGATGATTTTCTCTGCCCGCTTTCTTTTTCTTGATGTGTACTGAAGTCCTGAAGGTTGGGCAGAGGAGCACCAACATTTTTTTCAGCAGCAACAGTAATGAGGAATGCAAGGGAAAAAGGAAATGGCAAAAAAGGCCAAAATGGCAAAACATTAAGGTTTTAATTGTCACAACAACCAATAAATCCCATTTAAATCAAAACATTAGTAAGCTTGGGCAACTTGTGCCCTTTGAGAAAAAGGCAATCTCGTTCCACTTTGTATTAAGATTGAAAAAGCGGAAAAACATTTCTCAGCTAGTTTGAGTTTAACAATTCTCTTTGGGTTCAAATCGGAAATATTTTGTTGACAAAACTGGTCTTTCAGATTTAGAAAACATTTCCAGCTGTGGAAATAACACCTTTTTGCATCATTTTTCTGTACTCTAAATTATAAATTGACTTGAAGCGTACCAGTATGAGCAGCTGAAGTTTCCCCACATCCTGAGACCACTAGCTCCATACTTAACTACACATCAAAATGCATCCCAGCAGTGTGGTATTGTCAAGGTGACAACGTGGATGAAAGACTTAGAAACTCGCAGATACATTTTAGGCTGCGTCTTGCTAAAAAAGGATATCCTCACAATGTACCAGTCTCTGGCCTTCTTGGCAATGTTTGAATTCACTTTGATAAGAGATAATCTCATGAATTTAGTGAATAAATACAGTAGCACAAAAGGAGGAGTGGTGTTTCCAAATCTAGCTATCAGGATAATTTATTGTAAACCCATTATACAGTAGAATAAATTCAGACACTTTCCAATACATTTATCCTTTAAACCTGGTCTGCCTCGTTCCCCAGTCTCATGATACAGCAGGACCTTGATGCGCCACCAAAAGACATGAACATGGGTACTGGCAGCTGCTTTTACCCACTTTTCAGAACTTATAATGCAATTAAAGACCCTTTTGATCTCAAGTACCTCTGAGCTACCACATCCCCCAAATGAAGCCCCAGCTGTCGTTTCCAATGCGTTTGAGCTGTTTAAAAACAAGCTGTGTAAGCTGCATCCTGTAGAGCAACTCCGACTGTATTTGCTTTAGTGTTCAGATTTGTCACCAAGGTATACGCGTCCCACCTGGGGTACACCCTCACACATAGGAAGATTAATATCAAACAGAAGATTCATTTACATATTAAATTTAGCTATTAATAATAATAATCTTGTAGGAATTCACTGGAGGAGGTGGAACCAGCTGTTGATGTGCAATGGTGTCGTTTTGCTTTGTGTTGGCGTTTTAGTGGGAAACATGGCAGGGTTCCACCCACATCAAGCAATTAAAGCAGTGGCATAACAATGCCATGGAACATTATACAAAATTACAGCTTAAGAACAAGATGTGCATTTGATTTGCTCTCATCTGAAATGGCTGAAGAAAACGCTCTGAAATGCTTGTTATTACATATTATGTTTCATGACATCATGATTTGTTTGTCATTTGGATATTAATTTGTATTATATAATTAATATTTAAATTATTACCATTCTATTTCTATTCTATTTTACAGTGGTTAGTGCTGTCACCTCATGGCTCCAGTGACCTGGGTTCACACCCCAATACAGCCTGTGTGTAGAGTTTGCATGTTCTCCCTGACTGACCACAACTGCATCCCATTTGGCACCGTGCTGCTGGTTAGCTCCTGTCTCCCATGATTTAGATCTGGATTAAGTAAGAATGCAGGACTAAAACGGTTGCATAGAGGTTATTAGATGTGTTAGTAATCTTTTAATAATGCCAGATTATTCATATGGATTGTAATTTATGTAGTAATTTTGGATTTTAATAAACATCCAAGTGCTTTGCTTGGTTAAACAAAGTAAATGTTTCTTTCGTAAAATTGTACTTATGGTTCCATAGTTCATGGTAATGGGTGTACAGTATATTAGCAATGTGCTTTATTAACAAATACCAAGCAAAGTCATTTTGTAAATCTTTTTAAAGTGCTCAGTTACATTATTCAAATTATAAACTTAACTACTGTTATATGAAAAACATTGAATGTAATATACGCAGTACAGTACAAAAGTCTTAGCAGTATACATTTTTCATCTTGTGCTATACTTACTGTAAGATTTAATGGCCACTGCACTTCAGTACTTTCAAACTGTAGTCCAGCTGTTTATGTACTTTAAGTGACCATTGCTATTGATTTTCTAAATGGTCGAGGCCCCCACAGAACCAGCACAGATCCAGTACCATTTGGGTGGCAGATCATTCTAAGCACTGCAGTGACACTGATGTGATGGTGTGCGTTGTGCAGGTGTAAGTGGTGCTTAAAGTGTTTAAGTTGGTGGACCATTTTCAGTCCAGCAACGACACAGATGTCCAGCCACCAGCATCCTTTAAGCAATGATTAAAGATTAGAAGATGAAACTTCAAGAGGTCAGAAACTGTCTGACTTTACATCTACAAGGCAGAATCTCAAGGCTCTTAAGTGGACAGTGAGTAAACAGAGCAGCACTGCTCCACTCACACCAGTACAGCGCACACCAACACTGTCACTGCAGTGCCTTTATTCTTATGATATGCATATCAACCGATTTATATTATAACGCGTGCATGCGTGTACACACACACAATCAAATTATGGGATAATTCGTCATGTTATGGGGCATTCATTTTGAATTTATATGAGCCGTGTGTATGTTTATGAATATATACAAGTTTTCAAATATCCCATCATTTGTGAGCAGTGTATGGAGTGTGTATAAACAAATAAGTGGATATTTACAAACTATAGATATTCATAAACGTACAAGTATAAAATGTGCTTTACAAAGACATCTGTAAAGTATGATAATGCACAGTTTTACAAAAAATAAGATAAATTCTATAGGACAAGCTGCATACTACTGATTACAAAGCAACATTTTAAAATGCCAATCCTATATGGAGTAAAGTCACAGAAGTTAGCAGAAAGTTGGAACAAACATGAAAGGTGATGAGTTCATGAACAGCAGTTAATGCTTAACTTGTCAGTCTGGCACGACTGCACTGCAAGAACGTGTGTATATTTAGGGAACATGGAATTCCTTGAGGGAAGCAGATGGTGTGAAGCATCATTACCATGTTGATTATCTCAGTGAGTAAGTCTCTGGTGGATACAGGGAGGAGGACTCCGCCTGTGTGGATAAGCCCATACGGAACTGATGCCATAGAAAGAGCTAGCATCTGATCACTCCAGTGTTTAATCACAGCACACAAAATGAATAGCTACAGGTTGTAAATGCACTGTAACTAATGAGCACACTAACACATAGCATGAGAGGAAACGGGACCTTTGGTGATTAACATGAGGTGATTCAAGCCAAGTGTTTTTACACAAAAGCTGAACTGTGTATTGGAAAATGGGTAATTAACCCATAGAGGTTTAATTAGCCCAAATTGCAGTAGCAGAGCTAAAAACAAAACTATTGAAACCCAGGATATTGAGATAGTAATCATTTTTACAAAACCATTTACATTCTGCCAGGTGGTTGTCCCAACCTCTTAATTTTACGTGAAAACAGAGAGCCATTTTTATTTCTTACATTTTTATTAATTAAATAAAAGCATTCTTGGTGAATCCTGTAAGCCCATAATTAACTCCACCCCAAGTCTATCTACACTACTCCATAATGAGAATTGAAAACCAAGTAATCACAGAAGAAAAGCCTTGGTAAGAAAGGTGACTAAGCATAACTAATTATGATATTTAAACATGTATTACATGCATTTGTAACAAGTGTATACAGTGAAATTCCGAAAAAACAGCTATATTTAACAGTAATGTATACCTACTGGCAAAATAATTAAATAAAAAAATAATCTTGCCCACATAGAAATGTCAAATTGCTGCAAAATCAGCCTGCGGTTGCATCTTAGATAAGACAATAATTACAGGTGTGGTTTGATTAGACACTGGGTCTTGCCTCAAGAGGGTGTGAAGACAGCACCATCCCCCTCATATAAAGGCTTTCAGCAGCTACTTCAGCTAACATTGCTCACAAAACGAGTCAATCTAAAATGTCACTTAGGTTATTTTTCCTGATGTATACTAAAACTTATATAAATGGCTTCTAAAGAATCAGGTTACTACATTTTGCTTGACTCAAGGTTCAGAAAAAAAAACATAATTGGAGACAGTGGGGTAGAGGATTTCCAAATTCAGGTGTTGGTTTTCAATCTTTCAACGTAATAATCTTCAAAGACCGAGGAAGAAAGAACTTGACATGCTCGAATTTAGAAATGGTCTCTCGATCATCATGAGTAATCTGTTGCTTTTTATCTGCCTTCAAGCTACTAATTCCCCATTTTCCAAGAATTCTGGCGCAGGTGTTAATTGAACCGGCAGCCAAACTCATTTGTCTACCACTGCACAACTCTTTCCAGCAGGTACCTTGGGGACAAGAGCTACGCATTGCTAATGACAACGTTTCCTTGCCCTACGTGGTGTTATGTGGAGAAGGAAGTCAGCAGTAACTTGTTATCTTACATTTTTTTAGTGGAGAGTATGGAAGCTATAAAGACAGCAACCAAAAGTAAGCTCTGGCAGTAGATAAACACTCACTTCAAAATGGACTTGAGGAAAGAAGAAAAATCAATCATGGCAAAGCACTAGCTAGGACCTTGAGCAGAGTGCCAACCCACACATCAAGGATCCTCTCCTGACCTTCTGAAGCTCGTGTTTCAATCTGACTCAATGAAATGAAGCGAAAGTGTGTATGGTAGCCTTGGTTGCTTTCATTCTTGGGATCTGTGCCTTGTATGTGTGGAGCTTGATTGGTGCCAAATTCCCGTTTGCAGATACTTTGCACTCGTTTCTGCACATACTCCCAAACCTGCTTCAAATTAGATATTCAATTTGGAATAATATCCTTTAACAGAAGTTCATAGTTCTGTTCATTTAGGTGTTAATTCCTTCTTGGCCTTGTCACAGCTAATGCCCGACTAATCTTGTTTCAGTGTGCCATTGGCAGTCATTCCTGAAGCATGCAATCGCAATGATCCAAATCTGACTTCTCCAATAAAACTAGCAAACATGATCTGAGAAATTAAATACCTTACAATCATGAACTCTGGCCTGTCTGCACTTGCATTTGTTAAGTAGCACTCAAAGGATAGATGCCAGTGACAGGTTACAGAGCAAGCTTCCCAAACTCTGGTAAGTTATTATGCTCATCCACAAAAAACATTCCTTTTGGTCATTAGAAAAGTGGGCATAGTCAATACTATTTAATTGTCAACATGGATTTTATAAAATAATTCCAAGGCTAGCTGCACCGACAGTCTACAAGCTGTTATATTTAAAAGATAACTAGGACCTTGTAACCAAGGATCATGATCAATCCATAAAATTTTATGCCAAACTGTTAGGGACCGTGTTGCGAGTTGTTCGCCGCGATGTTATTTTACCCCGTTCTCTTAGTGTTTTGCTTACCTTTTCTCCCGGCGTCAGCTATGGCGTCTGTTTTGATTTATCGCGGCGTCCTATTGGTTTGTTTTGATTAAGT
>JAVSBV010181996.1:0-13170 GCA_033117975.1 Parotocinclus spilosoma | reverse complement strand
GGGGTGCATAAGTGCGGCCGGCAGTGTGACGCTACAGTTCATTGATGGAACCATGAATGCCAACATGTACTGTGTCAGATTGAAGCAGAACATGATCATCTCTCTTAAGAAACTGGGCAGCATGGTAGTATTTGACCATGATAACAACCCAACATAGCTCTAATATGACCAATGTTTTGCTAAAGTAACTGAGGATAAAGGTAAAGCATGGCTTCATAACTTAACTTTATTGGACATCTGTCTCTAACATCCACCAGCTCAGTGATGTTGTCATGGAGGACTGGAAGAGGATTCCAGTGGCAACCTGTGAAGCTATAGTGAACTCCATGCTGAAAAATAATGGTGGCCACACAAAATGTTGTCACTTAGGGGTACACTTTTGCTGCTAGTGGTTTAGACATTAATGGACTGTGGTGGCCTAGTGGTTAAGGTACTGGACTATGGACAAGAAGGTCCAGGGTTCAACTCCCACCTCTGCCACAGTTGGGTCCCTGAGCAAGGCCATTAACCCACAATTGCTTGGATTATAAGACTGTATAAATTATAAATCACTCTAAATAAGGGCATCTGCTAAATGCCATAATTGTAAATGTGTTGAGTCATTTTGAGGGCACAGCACATTTACATTGGTATATAAGCTGTAGACTGACTACTTTACATTGTATCAAAGCATCATATCTTCAGTGTTGTTCCATGAAGAAATATAATAAAATATTTACATAAAAGTGAGGGGTGTACTCACCTTTGTAAGATACTGTAGGTATGAACTTAAATGAAGTGATAGCACAGAGGCATCCATCCTGTGATTGATATAGTGATTTATATATGACTCACTGGCCTTTTTAGTAGGTACACCTGTTCGATTTCTAGGTGATGCAAATATTTAATCATCCAATCACATCACAGCAACTTTGAGCATTTAACATAGTCATGACAACATCATTAATTTAAACTGAGCATCAGAATGGTGGAAAAATGTGATTTAAGTGACTTTGGACATGGCATGGTTGGTGATGGGCTGAGTAATTTAGAAACTGTTGATGTAATGGGATTGCCATGTGTAACTTTCTCTATGGTTTACAGAGAAAGGTCAGAAAAAAACAAGATCCAGTGAGCAGCACTTCTCTAAAATGCCTTGTTAATGCCACAGATCAGGGGGGAATGGCCAGACTAGTTCGTGCTGAAACAACAGTTTGCATGGGTTCACCAAAACTAGACATGGATTCATGGATTTATCCCTCCTTGTATCAATAGTTCAGGATGACAGTAGTGTAGTGATGTGGGGGATATTTTCTTGGCTTACTTTGGGACCTTAATGTTAATTTATCATTGTTTAAATGCCACAGCCTACCTACCTGGTATTGTTGCTAACCATGTCCATCCCTTCATGATCACAGTGTACCATATTTTGATGACTACTTCCAACAGGATAACACACCACAAAGACACATTGCAAATGTCAAATCATGAGTTTATGATACTAAAATGGCCACCAATTGTGTGATGCTCTCATGTTAATATGGATCAAAATCTCTGAGGAACGTTTCCAACACCATTCTAATTAAGGCAGTTTTGAAGGCAAAAGAGACTCCAAACACTAACTAGCAGTGTGTACCTAATAAAGTGGGTGAGTATGATATTAATGCAAAATCACGTTTGCATGTCCTTTGCAAAAGAGCAAGTGTGATGTACTAATGAGCTTGTTAGTTAAAATGTTATTGCATTACTTTGTAGGGCAAAGCAATCTGAGCTTAAATTGCAGACACAGAGCTTGTGAGTTTGCTATAATTACATTCTGTCCATTTCTTTAATAGCCACAGTACAAGATCAAATCTACTTACAAGGAATTTGCTGCTATTCCCTCAAATAAACTACTTCTGGAACAACAGGTAAGAAACTTTCACATGCCAAATATTAATACATGTTAGTTATTATAGCAACACACAGGAGCATGCCTGCAAATACAGTATAATTAATGACTTTAGTGAACAATTTAGTTCAAGAAAATCACAGATATTTCTGAACATGGGAACATTTTAAACTGTTTAAATGAAAGAGAGTGAACTATTGTGAATTGTAACTTTATAACTGAGTTTCCTTTCAGGCAGTAGGAAAACAGCAGAATATTTCTAATAAAAATACATATAATTCTGCAGTCTACAATATATGTCAATTACGCTTTAATTTATTGTTAATTGAACAACTTAAACACAATTAAAGCAGAAAATAAATGTTTTTGATGGAAGGCTGTGCTTTTGGACTTGTAGTGAATAATAGTCTGGATGGTTCTTTTCACCTTTGGTTTTAAAATTTTTTTTTGCAAAAAAAGATTTGAAATTTAATTGGAATTCTAATCTAAGGCTTACAATTTAACAATGGTTGTTTATTAACAAATGAAACTAATTTGACTGGTCAAAACATAAAATATTTTGGGTTCATACTGTTTGAAATGAAACACAAGTCAAAGTACATTTAATGAGCAATGCACGTTTTATTTGCCTTTTAAATACCATTCTAACTTTTTCTTAAGGAATTTAAAGAAGAAAATAATACAATAAATACAATAATGAATTTATGAATGAATAAATGTTTTTAATTTAGTGTCTAACTGATTTTTAAGTCTAACAAGTTGAACACATACTGTACAGTAACCATGTCAGTCTCTCCACCAATGTTGTCCACCCCTCCTTTTGTGGCATTATAATGATCTCTGGTTTTTGATGGTCCTGGTCACAGATTTTCTCATCCCTATGCAATGTACTCATAAGTACCACATTTTTGGCTTTCTTTGGCACATAGGATACCAAGGACGTGCCAGCTGCCACCATGGTCAGCGTCTTCTTTAGGGGCTACTGTCCCAGCTTGTACAACTTTAAAAAAAATTGTCTCATGTGATGTTGTGTTCCCTTAGTTCCTGAGTCAGGCCTGAGACAATTTTTTTTCAGAGACTTATTCATCTGGCACCCTTGTATAGACTTGTAAGTTCTAAGCATATGATGAAGTGGCATCACATGCTGCCCCGATCTTTGTTCCATACTTTGCAGGTTTCGATGGAATATATTGCCTAAAAGGCCAGGGGTCCGTAAATGACATCGACTACTGATGGCATTGACTGGTGATGTTAGGCCCTTGGTTGTAAAACGAGGAATTGCTACAAGCTTGCTGATTGCTACAAGCTTGTCTCTCTGCTGTCAAGCTGGTCTGTCATCCATAGTTATCAACTGGATAATCCTGGAAATTATGTGAAGATTTTCCAGGGACATTGTTGCAACGAAAGGTTCTCTGCCAGTTTCTGCAACTCATAGGGTGCTCTGAATTCCCCGTTTGAAAGGAAAACTCCAGCAAGAATAAGAACCCCAAAGTAAACCTGTAAATAGGTTTGGTCCATCCCCTACCACTTTTCTCCAAAAACACACCTTCCCATTAAAATATTGCTATCCAGAATAATGTTTTGGATTGAACTGGGGATGAAAAGCTCAAAAGAAAACTTGTTTTCCTGCACAAGAGAAACCGCAATCTGTGTCTTCTTCCTCTGTATCATTATCAAAAGCTTCTCCCTCTTCCAAAATCATTTGTAAGGCCATCTGAGCAGAGATTCTTTTGGCAATCTTGATCAGTTATGATAAAAAAAAAACACACTGTAAAAACTATTGTGTACTCTGGGTCCAGTGGACCCGGACATCCTGTATGTTATATAAATGTCTTGGGGGCGTGTACAGTGTGTGTTCTTCTAAAATATGTTCTTCACAAAAAATGAGCCAAGGCCAATGAGTGTGATTTCGGAAAAATAATTAATTGTAAGATTTTTGAATAGTCTAACCTTACGATTGCAAGTGTGCATTGTTGTTGATAGTTTTTGGTTAAGGGCAGATTGCATCTTATGTTATGATATCATTTAATGATGAAAATGGATAGAATGGATATCGTTGTTACTGTATATTCAGGCGACTTTATTTGGTGACTTCTGGTAAAGTTTTAGAAAAAAGAGGGAAGGGAATCATCACCATCATTTGCTGCCAAAGGTTACATTGCTCATTTCTCCATACAGATTATATTTATTTCATACAAAATTATGCAAATTAATTATTTAAAAATTATACACTGTGATTTTCTAAATTTTGTCTCTCGCAGTTGAAGTGTACCTACAATTTATATTACAGACCTCTCCATTATTTTATAGGTGGGGAAACTTGTACATGCAAGGAACAATGCATGTTTTATTTGCATTTCCAGTATCGTCCTAACTAATAAAAATTAATAGAGAAAAAGAGAATTCATTTAAAAATAATACAATAAATAAAATTACATATAATAATATATAGACTCATAAGTTAAAGATAATAGAATATTATAAAGCATATACTATTTCTTAGAATTAAGGACCATAGAGGAAAGAAGTAATTGACACAGTTCTGCTTATAGAATATAAGACATTTGTGTGTATATTCAATTGTGTGACAATTGTGTGGTTCATGCAACTCCAAAAGTCACTATAGGTCCTCATGTTCTCAGTGGGAGTGAAGGGTGTCTGCTGATACTGTAAGCATAATGCAGAAAAATGCAAATTAATTATTTAAAAATGTGTTTTTCTGATTTTTTGAACTCCCATAGTTCAAGTGTACCTAAAATAAAAAATTACAGATGGGAAAACTTATATATAAGTAATACATAATAATAAGAAAACATACTAAATGATTTCCTTTTTATTATGATTTCCTCTTATGACCCATTTCCTTTTTATTCTTGTATGACCTATTTCGGTCACGCCCAGTCTTCTACTTGACTCCAGCAGGCATGATAACAACACTACTACAACACTAGATTAATGATTGATGCCATTGTCACGGTAGCTGGGTTATTTCCACCAGGACAGGATTTATTACTGCACACAGGTAGAAGATAAAGACTGAATGAAAATAATTTGTATTTGTATCAAGCGTGAATTATTTGTGTAGTAATTAACTATATTTGTGTGTTTAAACTTTAAGAATTATTTCCAGACATTGTATCTCTCTATGGTTTGCTCTGCTGCACTTCTGGGTCATGCTTACTTTACCATGTCCAGTCACTGTCTATGCTTAATACCTTTGCCCTTAGCCAAGAATTATCCTAATACGTGTGAATGCATGTGTGTGTGCTTTCAAGCACCAGAACTAGCACATGACAACACCATATGTGAATCAGCACCAGCCAGTGCCTTTTGAGACCCAGTAAGTAAACAGTCCTGCTTCACAAATGGTTCCAGTAGCTCTAGAAATCACAGAAAGTGCCAGATGATATCTGAGTTGGCATCTGAGGTCCTCTAACTTCAGTGAGTTCTAGAGTAGTGTTTCCTGGTCCTTTGGCAGCATTTCTTGGGTTTTCACCAATGTCCCCCGCAGGACCTGTTATTGTTAGGACATTTGATCCAGAGCCCAGTGTAACAGCTCGGTTTACTATTATTCCACCCGTAACTATCGTGGGCATGGACTCATCTAAGGGTCCAGTCATAATTTGTGCTTCACTGGGGAGCCCTTTTTCTCTCTTCCATGTCCCATAGTTCTGGCCACTGGCCAACTGGCCTTGCTCGCTTTTCTTGTTGGTCTTTTGTGTCTAGAGGGAGCTCCTGAGCTGCACCCTTGGGAAGAGTTATGTCATAATGGGGAAAAAGTGAAGGAATGGTCTCCCTTTGCAGTATTACTGTTTCACCTGCTTTATTTAGACATAACCAGCTTGTTCACTCATTGGACATTGTACCCCTGGACTTCGATCTTCCCGTGTAGTGTTTCTTATTTTTGCAATACTAGTTTGTTCCTTTCGTCTCCAGTCTGTGTTTTGTTCTTGTTATCATTACCTCACAGTCCATAGATCACTGTCTGTAAGCTTGTGCAATGGGAATGCTTGTTTAAACATGTTTATCTCACATGTGTATACTGTATATATGTGCATATGACCGCTGTTATAATATCTGTACTTGTACTCATTTGGTCTTCTGCTTGTGCATTATAGTTTGTGTTTTCTGGTTCTATTAAATCTGTCACATATGTGCTTACATCTGAATCATCCTTCTTGTGTATCTGTGCCTGAGTGTAGCCATGACAGTTTGGTGTTCTGTTGCTGTTACACCAACATTTCCCATCTGGATTCTCTTTGTAATCATTAACAATAGAAATAAAAAATTATTATGCATAGGTCAACATATTTGTTAGTCATCTGTATTTGGTAGACCCACACGAAACTGCTGATAAAAAGTATTATTTACTCTTGGCCATGTGGTTGACACTGTAATGCAGTAGTTAGCACAGACAACATCCCAGCATCCCTGATTCAATCCTGACCTCAGACTCTGTGCGGAGTGTGCATGTCCTCCCTGGGTGTACACGGATTTACTCCGGTTACTCCGGTTTGTTTCCACAGTCCACATACCTACATCAGGTTAACTGATAATGTGAAAATGGCCTGATATGCGTATGCATGACTACTTTCGATGCAACCTTGTAAATCTGTGTAACCTTGTCTTCATTGTTAAATAGTCATTGATGCTGGCAGTGATGCAAAATATAACTTGTGTTTATTTGTTTACAAATAAACAAACAAAAAAGCTTAGTCTTTTTTGAGTGCTGATGAACCTTGACAATATTGTAGATCAGTATTCATAATCTGAAAGGCTTGCTGTGTAAATTCCTTTCTAAGAATCAGAAAAACTTGTTCTGTTACAAAACCTGTTACAATAAATATATGTAAACATAAATGTTTTACGGCTTTAACTTTGAGTTACAGCTTTAACTTTTACATTTCACATCACATTGGGAAGAAATGGTTGTACATATAATTAAATGAAATAATCACTATGCCATTGCTATTGTTTTGAACTGATATTGAATTGAACTGGATCATTTTTATCATGCATAACACGGGTAATACAGGTAAAAACAAACAATAGTTTAGAAACTGCATGCAGGCCATTATTTGTAAGTGTCAAACAAAATAATGTTATGCAGCCTACTGTTACTGATTACGCTCGAAATATCTTACATATGCTTAAACTAATACACTTGAAGCCAGATCATGGATATAAGAAAAAAAATTATATTGAGCTATTGACGTTTCACTGATGTGTAATTACATTTTAAATGCATGCATTAATGTCTAGAGTTGAAGTGAAATATTAACATGACGCATGAAGAAAGCACCCACCAATTTTGAGACCTAATCCACTATAATGCTGTGCCATGCCAAAATGCATCTGGAAATAGAACTCAAGTAGTGTATTTGTGAACTTAACTGGACATGCCAGGACATGAAAACAGTGCCCACTCCTGAGTAGTTGTTTACTGTCAGTTGAAGGTTAGAACAGTGTAAACATCTCTGGTGCATTGTTTGTTCCACTTTGTCGAAACACTATGATTTTGTGTGTTTAGATGCTATGCTGATACTTCATTTGTCATAATAATGCTGAGCAATAGTAAATAGTCCAACTGTTTTCTACTAACACCTGTGACACAACAAAAATCGTGAGCCGTACTTTTTTCCTGGTCACTCACAACAATGTTTAATAAGGGGTTTGAAATGTACTTTTATCATGTGACACAGACCAAATGTGATGAGTTCTGGCTTTTAGGAAAGTATTTCCTACTTTAGCAGAGCAAGTATGACACACATTTATCATACAAGGACAAATGTAGTTAGTGTATAAGACATCAGTCCTGGATAAAACGACAAGCTTTAAAAGTCAGTAAGACCTTGATAAGGTGCAAAGTCCATTCAATGAAAAATTTTAGCTCTTATTGTTAAAATTGCTTGTGAATAAAAACTGCATTTTCAATTTTTCTATTAAAGGCAATTGATGAGGAGGTTAAAAGACATTTTCTGGACCCTAGTGACAACTTCGCCTGGGAGGATCCTCATTCACAGGTATTTTGTGATGTTTGAATGAACTATCCAGCTAGAAGTATCTGTTCTAAAGCTGCAAATGTTTCTGCAGATGTACAGCCCTGCTCAGCTTAGACAAAGATCTGCAGAGCTGTATGATGAAATTGATGAGGTATTAGAGAATGTAAGCCAAACAGTAAGTTCCCTTGGGACACCTTCTGCTGGAATTAGGGTTTTATAGTGCTAAAGTGCATTGTTTTTTGTTTGTTTGCTTTTAACATATTAACACATTTTCTTTCAGTCTCAATCAAGCCCCATTACAAAGATCCCTGCAAAGTCTGCTGCATCAGAAACACAAATGGTGTGTAATTAAGCAAGCTTGATGTACAATGTGCTTATGCCTAGCACAACCCAACTGCAAATAGCAATCTTGTTTTATATGAATAGTATTATTAAAGATGGTTATACAGTTGTCTTAAATCCTAGCCTTAAGCATACATTTTCATATAGCCATTTCATGGATTCATATACATTTTCTCTTATTTTACACAGAAATCAGCAGCATCACCAGTGCCAAGGGGGCGAGAAACAAAATATGTAAGTGTACTATTGCTAATACTATTACCTCAATACTGTTATCTTATTATTATTTAAAATGCCTTTCATTCAATGTTCACAACGGTTGTTTTGCGAAGGCGTAAACAGCTTAATGTCAGCTGTTGTTATGAACTCAAGACAAACTTGAGGTATTTCAAAGGAATCAGTTGAGATAATAATAATAATAATAATAATAATAATAATAATGTGTTCTGAAATAATCTAACGTGCAATAACATTAAAATTCTACCAGATTTTCATATAGCTATATATCATTTATTTTTCTCTTTTTTACTTCGTTACTTTCTCCATTCTATGTTTGTATTGTAATGTGATTGTAATGATGATGCTGGAATCTCAATTTCCCTGAGGGAACGCTCCCAAAAGGATCAATGATGTTTTATCTTATCTTATCTTATCTTATCTTATCTTATCTTATCTTATCTTATCTTATCTTATCTTATCTTATCTGGAATAAAAGAGAGATCTCCAGAGTATCTGGAGGATACCCACGCAAACATGGGAAGAACATGCAAACTCCACACAGAAAGGGGCTAGACATGGACTCAAACCCAGGTCTCTTGGGTCTAACCATGCCATCGAGTCATCCTTTTAGTATACAGTAGCAGTGTGTCAAGCCTTTACTGTGATTTATGATTTTCATTTGCTTTTATTTCGTTACAGACAGATATTTATTGTTTTGTCTGGTAAACTTAATTTAGTTTCATTTGTTAATCTATATCCATTCCTGCATTTCAGGCCTGCAACACATTCCAAAAAAAGTTGGGACAGTAAACCACTTTATAATGTTACCATTCCTACTCGAACACTTCCTACCTTTTTTTCTGAAAGCACGCGTTAAGTGTGCAACAGTACTGGGTTATTGTTGCATTTTTTTCATTTCAGAGTCTTTAATACATTCTCTATAGGTGACAGGTCATAATTGCTGCTAGCCCATTCCAGTACCCCTACTCTCTTCCTCTGCAGCCAGACCTTTGAATTGTGTGCTGCATGTTCTTTCTTAAGGGGACACTCTTTCTAAATATTAGATACATTTCTAATTTATTTGCTGTGAAATTACAGAGCCCCTGCTTATCTTTGCTCCACAAAGCCTGTTCGAGGAATCCTTTTCTAGTTAGCCATTTTCTAAAGTGCCTTGATCCCAAATTTTTGCAGGCCTGAAATACATAAATTAATGTCCAGACAAAAGATGTAATATCTTAGGTTTACTAATAAGTGTAATACTATTACTAATTTGTGTATTTTTATGTCATTTAGTCAGTCATCAGTCAGTTTCAGTCATTGACAAAAAATTAATTACTCAGATAGAAATGTTGGATTGCTGCAGGTATGTAAATCATTACAGGTGTGGTCATATCAGAGACACTGGATCCTGCCACAATATGGTATAAACTTGTTTCCCGAGCTGATCTATAAAAAGTCCCTAAGAAGCTACTTTTGGGTAGTGTATCTCTTCATAAGAGAACAGTGGCTGCTAGACATGTGTCTATGATGTACTTGAAGAAATTTTGGCTTATACTGAGAAGCAGGTTGGTCATTTTTATTGTGACCTTGCTGTTAGGAGGTCTTAGAAGCAGTGGTTCTGTGAGGACATATGCACATGGCAAACAGGCTCCAGACAGACCACCAGTAGAGAGGTCCTGTTAGTGGATTGTTTGATGCATGAGCAGCTTCCATAGTTTTGTTACCTTCATTGCAGACTTCTGTCTCTATCCAGACCAGGCACTTAGCAGAAGGAAATGTGTTGTCACACTGCCCATTACATATCCTGCCATTGTCAGCCAGCCACCATAACCTTTGTTTGCAGTGGTGTCGAGAATAAGATACCCGGACTATTATGGAATGGGACTGTATTGTCATTAGTGATAAATCTAGGTTAAGTTTGGGATCTGATGACTGTCAGGTTTGAGTATGGAGGCCATGTGGTGAGCACCTCAATTGTGCTTTGGCCATTGCATACAACAGTTACTCACCTTTAGTAGTGATACGAGGGACACTAACATCTGTGCATGTTCAGGACATCCTGCAGCCACATGTTTTGCCTCTCATGACAGGGCTTCTAACTGGCATTTTCAGCAAGATAATGCTTGCCTACACACATCAAGGGATTCCCAGAAATGCCTCTGCCAGATTGAAACACCTCCTTATTCGACCTGTTTGTCAGATTTATCACAAAGGCAATCTATAAGCGTGTTGAATCTATAGACCCAGCTTTTGGTAAATGTGTCGTTAGGTGTTCTTGAGATGTCTAGCAGTCAACTATCTCTCACCAATAGGTACACTAAACAAAAGTAGTCCCTAAGAACCTTGTTATAGAGCAGTGGGGGAAACACTTTCATGCCATCTTGTGTGTAATCAGACCACATCTGTATTTACATATTAGTTATGTTACACTTTTGCAACACCTCCTTGGCCTGACTGGTTGCTATACTTGTCACAAATGAAGCATTTATGGTGCCTTCTGGGATGCCAGGTTTGGCAACCTATGACTCTGGAGGATCTACACAGCTATGCTGTGGGCAAATGTGTCATAGAAATATCTAGCAGTCAACAGTTTATCACCAATAGGTACACTACCCTTCAAAGAGGTTTTTTACAGAGCAGTGGGGGAACACACCCTCTCGTGTCTAATCAGACAATACCTGTATTTGCATATGATTAACATATCCGCCTGCGACATAACTGCATGCTGAGTTTTGCAGCAATCCAACATTTATATCTTTTTTTCATAAGTTTATGATCCCAGATTTTCCTTTCTGAGCTGTGTGAATACAAAACTTACTTACATTGTGGTTCTATATCAAATTTTACCCTACACAATTCACTGCACTGCCAAAACAGATCACCTGCTTTCACCTTAGTGTTTGTGATGTATATAACTAATGTACTTAATCATAGTACTTCATTAACGGTGTCCATACTGTTTCTGTACACAGGTGAACTTATATGATTTTTAAAACTATTCAACTAACAGCCACTGCTTAATATATAAATTAGGTAGCAAATTTAGCAGCAGCAGTACCTCGTGGTAATGAGATGTGATACAACAGAACTAGCATCATCACTTTTAAATAAAACATTAAAGGATTATATAAATGAAAGGCAGTAACATGTAGAGACACATCTTCCTTTTATCATATAGCAAGCCTTTAAATGTAAAACCAATTACATTTAATTACTGGGAGGCATGCCTACCTGTTCTGTCACATAAAATTAATCTCTTTGTGGAATATTTCTTGAATATTTTCTACTTAAGTATAGTACACACTTGTCAATTACGTCAGATAGTTCAGGCTGAGGAGTGGAGAGATTCCCTTAATAATTGTTTTAAAATATTTCCTTTTCTTTCCTGTATGTGCATGTTAAATCAGGCCATTTAGATTCCAGACATTTAACGTTATTACCTTATTTTCCATTTATTACTGTCCACCGAGCTGATCTTAATTTCCATACACCTGAAAGTATTTCCTTTTACAGATCATAAGCCAAATATAATTATTTCATATTCACTTTCCTTTTATAGGCATACTGTCATCATCAAACTCCTTCACCCACTGAAAGGACATTGGTAGGTCTTTGTCATTTGCTATCTGACTTATTTTCCATAACAAAATTTATATTGTCAGACATCACTTTAGGGTGTTATAGCATTACCAGTAGAAAGCACCACAGCTGAATATATCATTTGAACACTAATTTAAACCTCAGAAAAATTGTTCATCTATTCAGAACAGATGATCTAAGAGCCCACATTCACGTCACATGCCTGCTGCATCTGGATTGTACCTGGAAAAGATTTAAACCATGGAATTACACTTAATGATTAAATGTGTCTCTAGCAGCCACACTGGATTTTGTACTTCCATGTCCTGCGCAACACACTGTACTAATAATAGTAATAATAAACGTGACACATACACGTTACACCTACAGGAGCATTTGTGACATCCAATTCTAAATCAATAGGCATTGATATGGAGCTGAGCCCTCACTTTCAGCTATAACAACGTACAGTGTTCTGGTAAAAAATTTTTTACCAGACTGTACTTTGACTGTGCAAAATTTTGCCAATTCATTCAGAAGAGCATTTGTGAGGATACTATAAACCGAATTCCAAAAAAGTTGATACACTAAACAAATTGTGAATAAAAACTGAATGCAATAATGTGGAGATGCCAACATTTAATATTTTATTCAGAATAGAACACAAATCACAGATCAAAAGTTTAAACTGAAAGAATGTATAATTTTAAGGGAATAATATGTTGTTTACAAATTTCATGACGTCAATAACGTCAACGCCCATGCCACAAGGACTCATGCAACCCCATACTATTAGTGATGCAGGCTTCTGAACGGAGCGTTGATAACAACTTGGGTTATCCTTGTCCCTGTCTCTGGTCCAGATGACATGGCGTCCCAGTGTTCCATAAAGAACTTCAAATCGGGACTCATCTGACCACAGAACAGTCTTCCATTATGCCACACTCCATTTTAAATGACCCCTGGCCCAGTGCAAACGTCTGAGCTTGTGGAGCTTGCTTGGAAATGGCTCCCTCTTTGCACTGTAGAGTTTCAGCTGGCAACGGCGGATGGCACGGTGCATTCCTGTTTGGGGTGCAGAGACATTTAAGGGCCCGGAGATCACGAGCATCCAGTAGAGTTTTACGGCCTTGACCCTTACGCACAGCGATTGTTCCA
>JAVSBV010181986.1:0-13172 GCA_033117975.1 Parotocinclus spilosoma | reverse complement strand
CGACTATTCAATTAGTCGTCGACTATTTTAATAGTCGACATAATCGTGACTAGTCGACTAATCGTGGCAGCCCTATTTATTAGTAGGTAGTTGTGTGTCACAAGATCATACTTAACCATGTCTGCAAGGCATATTAAGTATTTAGCATTTATAATTTACCTCTTCAGTAAGCACTTCCTCTGAATGTGTTGAAGGTAGATTTGATAGAGTAGGTTCCATGCTCTTATAGACCACCCAAATGTGATGTTTTGGGAGGTTTGTAATAGTGCTGGATTTTCTCTTTAGACAGTGAATTTTCAGGTCATGGCTCATGGTACAGAAAGCACTCTGCATATATTCGCACTACCCTTGCCAGCTACAATTCCGAATGGAGCTCCATGCCAAGATACAATGTGCTTAAGGACCATGAGGAAGGAGTCTCTCTTCATTGTATAAAGGAGATTTAGATATAGCATGCAGTCATGCATTTGAAGATAAACCATGCTTCTTTTCACTGCTATTTCTTGCCTTAATATAAATGGCCCAAAGCAATCTGACAGTGTACAATAAAAGGCTGACTTTACAAGGCTACAATGGGTTTGGGGGATAATTGCCATTTTGGGGATCTTAGGTTGGGCTTTCCATTTCTGACAGTCTACGCTGGTTGCTAAGTTTTCTCTGCCTCGTAGAATTCAGTAGACTCTTCTGATGTCAGTAAACTCTCTTTTCATGTCTGGTATCTTTGTATGCCTAAAAATCTTTTAAGAAACTGTCCATCTAGGAGTTCTGTATCAGTCTGAGTTCTGTCATATGGTATTCCAGTGCTTCTGAATTGCCTGCTTGACCTGCCACCCATGTACTTATGAAGGCCAAAAGTTTTGAAAATGGCACACATTTGTTTTCATACAGATGGTATAGTACAGAAAGAATTTGTTTTAACATTTTATTGACAAATATATCCAGTTTAAGCCAAATAGTTAATATTTGTGTTGACTATTTTTCTTTAAGACTTCTGCAGTTTGCCTTGGCATGCTGGACATCAGCTTCTGGGCAAAATCTTGACTGATGGCAACTTATATTCGCCTGATCAGTGCTTGCAGTTAATCATAGTTTCTAGATTTTTGTTTGTTCACCCTCTTTTTTGATACAATTCCTTATCCATGGCAATTTTCTTAGGCAAAATTTGAAGCGAACCCATTCCCCTAAATACAAAGCTACCTCACACATGAACGGTCTCAGGATGCTTCACTGTTGGCATGACATAGGACTCATGGTAGAGCTAACCTTTTCTTCTCCAGACAATCATTTTTTAGATGTCCCAAACAGGGAATTTCATCATAAAAATCCAGTCCTCTGCAGTCCAATCCCTATGCTTATTGCGGAATGTCAGTCTGTCCAGCTATTCTCCGAAGGTCTTTGTCTCATTGTGTATTTAGATGTACTCACACCTGCCCTCTGCCATTTCTAAACAAGCTCTGGACTGGTGGTGACTCAATATTTAATAATAATTAATATAGGCAAGTTCTGAGAAAATATTACTTACAAAAGATCAAAGTTAAAGGAGGTAAGGTTTGATTATGTGAAAGAGATCTGAGAAAGTAAACGAAATGGGGGAAAAAATAGTGAAATCGTTTGATAATAGATATTGATAATGGAAGCTAGACATTAAAGAGTTTCATCTTTGTTGTTGTGCCGACTCCAGCAGTTTTCTTACCACGTGTGATATCGCTGGGTTTCCATATAAGCAGACATTGAGCCAAAATTGATTCTTTGAGAATTTAAACAACATTTGTACCCACAAATATGATGTTGCTAGCATCTTGGAAGAATAGCTGGAAAATCATGGATATCTTAAAAGAAAGTCAATCACACTGCAGGCAAGGTGATGATAGCTAATTTCTATAGGTTTTGGATTTGCTGTGCCTTCAAAATAGCTCAACACAACCAATAATGTCTAAACTATTAGCAACGACAGTGAGTACATCCCTAAGTGAAAATGGCCAATCCAGTCCATGTTTACTAGGACAGGTTCCGCTCAGAACAGGCTATAAAAGTTGAGTGCACATGCTCAACATCATATCCAGATGCTGGCTTTTGAAAATAAAAATTGGAGAGCTGTCAGCATTGGTGGGGAGGTCGGCCTGTCAGTCCTCAGACCATACACCACACACTGTATCAAACTGGTCTACATGGATGTTGTCTTAGAAGGAAGTCTCGTCTAAAGATGATGCATAAGAAAGCCCACAAGCAATCTTCTGAAGACAAGCAGACTAAGGACATGGATTACTGGAGCCATGTCTCATGGTCTGATGAGAACAAGATCAACTTATTTGGTTCAGATGGTGTCAAGCGTATGTGGCGGAAACCAGGTGATACAAAGATAAGTGTGTCTTTCCTATGGTCAAGCATGGTGAAAAGAATGTTATGGTTTGGGGCTGCTGTGAGGAGCTACAGTTTATTAAGGGAAACATGAATGCAATGAGCTATGGAATAAACTTCCCACTTTAGTTAGAAATTCAAACACTGTTCAAATTAAAAAAAATAAAAAAAAAGTCTATGCTAAGAGCATTCTTATTTACTCAGGCTTTTAGTTAGATTTAGACTATGACGCTTGGCTCAGGTTGGCTCCTGCCTCTTGGCTGTGTTAACTTCTGGTTCTCTCCCTTTAGCTATGCTGCTATAGTTAGTGCTGCCGGAGCTTCATGCTGCACATGGCATGAGCCTTGGTCCTCCCAATGTTTCTTCCTTCTAATTTCAGGGAGTTTTTCCTTTTCACTGTTGCCCTAGGCTTGCTCAATTTGGGATTGACCTTTAAGGATAATATAAGATTGTAAAGCTGCTTTGAGACAATGCTCAGTTGTAAAAAGCGCTTTATAAATAAATTTGAATTGAATTGAATATACAGTATGCACTAGAAATCTGGTTGTGAAGCCTGTTTGAGATTGATAGTGGTTTTAATATTTGTGTAGTTCACACGATAGCTGAAATTATGTGGTACTTGTAGAATTGGTGCACATTTACACCTGCTTTTTGTCTTTACTTTAACAGCTCTGTGCTCAGTTTGTGAATAAATGTGTAAAATGGCCTTGCGATGGGAACTCAGTCGCCTTATCACACGTCAGTCAGTGTGCTTTCCTAACAATTGTCAAACAGTGTTTCTCACTCACTCAGTCTGTAAGCTTTCACCACATCCTGTCACTACATACAGAAGCAGTCCAAATATGGTAACGAGAACGATCGATGCGAGAGATGGGGGCCTGAAGAAAAAGACGTGAGACCTGATGACAAGCGATGCAGGAAGCAGATCTGAAACTTCCTGAGTCTGCTGCTTTTGTTTGAATTTAAACATTCCAACGATAATAGGAAGGGAAAAAACACACACTGCTCACACACCTGAGCGTCATATAACGGTTTGGGCATCCCCCGACCTCTGCAGTGAGCAAATTTAAATACAGCATTTAAAATAAGCAAGTCATTGAGCTCTGAGACCTTACAAACAATGGATCATGTATATACATACACATATATTAACTTACTCCAATTTGTGGAGGGTAGAACCTAACTGGGAGCACAGGGCACAAGGAGTGAACCACCCCGGACAGGGTGCCATCCATAGCAGGGCACTTGCACACATATCATGACCTAGCGCATGTTTTTGGATTGTGGGAGGAAACTGTACCCTGAGGAAACTTGAGCAGGGGAGAACATGCAAACCACACAAAGGGGTCCAGGCCAAGGACAAACCTGTATCTTTGGAGAATTGTGTTTTTGTTTGTTTTATATATGTTTTAACATATTTAGATAATAATAATAATAATAACAAAAAATAAAAGCACCTTAATACATTTATTTTAATTAAATTATTAATATTATTTATATTTTAAAATGTGTATAATTAAATATATTAACCAATATTCATTAGTATTAAATATTATATTAAATATTATAATAAATATCAAATACATTAGTATTTAAAATTTATATTACTAATATATAGGTTTGGAATAAATGTATTCCTAAAAAATTCTGTTAGAAAATTTCATTGTTATAATTTGAAGAACATCTTACATTTTTAAGAACATCTTAATGTATTTCTTTTCTGATTAAATGTAACTTAAATCTAAAATAATTCATATTTATAATTGCATATATTATATATTATTTACTCAAATGTATTTGATTCATGAAATATACATTTAATGATTCATTATATTAATTACTTTATTTAATTACTCAGCTGCTGAACAATATTACCATTATAATAATTGATAAATTATACATATCATTTGTTAAATCATTGGGCTACATCTCAAAATTATCTTGATTTATATCAAACATATTTATAGCAGGTACAGATAAAAAATGTAGCTAATTAATTTGTTATTTAATGTGTTAGAAAGTAAACCTTGCTGAATTCTAAAGCGCTATTGCACTGCTCAAAAAATTGGGAGATATTTAATTATGGGATATTTTATTTTGAAGTTGCCCAGTTTTGTGAGCAGTATAAAACAGTCCACTGTTTATGCATACAGTAGTAATGAACTAATAACATGAAGCGTGTGTTTACCTTGCTGAGTGGCAGGACGATGAAGGCTCCTCCTCCGCTGGCGTCCACGATCATGGCCACAAACTTGGGGTTAACGGAGCAGAAGTTGCTGTCCCAGGTCATCTGGGAGATCCTGATGTCATCGTAGCACTGGTCAGCCTTGACGGCCTGGCCGAAGACGTGACGGAACTTGCTGCTCCTGACGACTTTCCTGGACATGATGACCTACAAGAGAGTTCGGATCAGAAACAGACCTAGGGTCAAAACAGGGTCAAAGCACATGAAAGCATCTCATACTGGCTGTGGGGACAGGACTGCACTGGGACCAGTACTGGTCTAGAAAAAGATCTGATCCAAGAACATGACACACACTTCACACAGATCATACACTAAGTAAAACTGGTGACTTTTTAGAACAGCTGACGCATGTACGGCGTCGGTTCAGGTTCAGAGAAAAGGCGTAACAGTCAGTACTGGATGAGTATGTTGTATTAAAATAGTTTCATAGTTTTAAACTTTTGAATCGAAGCCTGGTCTAATTTCTGCATTAAAATGACTGACCAATAAGAGCTCGGCTGCCAGGCAGAACAGCTCACCCTGCTAGCAGCAGAGCACAAGAGCTTACAGATCAAGCAAGAGGCTGACTAAAAACACGTATATTAGTATAAAATCTGTGGTGTTAAGCTAAACGGTTGGAGAGTGATGATGATAAAGCTCCCAGTGACTGGATGGAACTGTATTATGGTTTATCTAAGAGCGTTCTAGTCTTTTAATGATCGTAAAACACAAACTAGAGCTTCCTGCAGTCATCTACACTTTTGCTGGATTTGATTATTGTGAATCAGGGCACCGTACCAGAAATAAAGTCTCCTCATATTGTTACATCTCTTTCACTTTACCCAGTGATTAGGACTGTTGTTAGAGTATTTAATCTCACTTCTAATCAACCAAAGATGCTATAAAGCAATAAATATGGCTTTCAGACCAACCAATAGAGAAGGAAGAAAGTCTAGAAAGTCATTCAAACCCTCCACATGAAGCAGTGAGAGTTCAGTCGGAGTGCACACGGACTGTAAAGCGAATAAGGTGGACGTGTTTTTTGTTCTGTTTAGCAGCACGTGGTAAACACCCTGAAACTGTTACACAGGAAATGGCTTAAAAAGGAAACGGGCCGCGTAAAATGGTAACGAGTTCAACAAGGGACCAGTGCAATACACACGTACCGTGTACATTTTCTGAAGGGTTTGGCTGCACAAATGTAAGTGCAGCGATAACACAAAGTCAAACTGATCAAACATAAATCATTCATCAACCCTCTGGTTGATTACAGTTTCTAATCCTACGTTTGTTTCTTTCTTTTGTGTTTAATCTGACTGCTTCTCTTATACTTATTACAAACGCAAGATAATATCCTTATCTTGTTGCTTTGAATCCAAATTTTAACTCTTTTAACATAGTTCCCTGGCGTCTGTCTCATGCTTTGGACAAAACAGCACACAAACCTTTTCACTGTCTAAATAGCGCTCTTCAGAACGATCGGTTTTGAGACCCTGTCGCTTTAAATAAACGCAAGTCACTGCTCAGCCACTTATTTGACTTACTTGATTTAAGGTAATTTAAGTGTTTATATTAGATTACTATGTATATAAATCTATTTATATATAAGTATATATATATTTTTTACAAACAACCTGTAAAGGATGTTGCATTGCTGCTTAACTGCTATATCAATAACATATGAACTACGTACAAGATTATATATTTTATAAAGTCTTGTAAAGGGACATTGTTATAATTTAGAGAAAATAAATGTGTATAAAGAAATAAAAATGAATAACTATTGTATTATATGTAAAATGTATAAATAAATATATAAATTCATATTAATATTAAATATAATTTTTGTTATCCTATAGTTTTGTAATATAATTATTTACTAAATATTAGACTTATATTTCTTACAATATATTTTCACATGCCTTTGATTTCATGCACATCACTTAAAGTTTAAGGACGTGAAAAAAATGCAGCAAGTTTAGACTTATAAATAAATAAATGAACAAAAATAAAAGATTTAGCATTTACAGTGCTGCTTAACTGCTATATTAATAAAATAGTAACCATATAGCTTAGAAAAATGAGGAGATTAAAATTTTAGCATAGTTACAAGTTATTAGCTCAAACTGTGCTTAAACTTTACTGCACTGTAGCTCTTAGACTGTGGGTGGGACTATGCAAAAGAGGGGTGTTGTTATTCTAATGAGCTGATTTGAGACAAATGGAAAATGGCCAAATCTCTTATTGGATCTCTAGGTCGTGTTTTCATACCTAGCTCACAAAAATGACTGGGTGTTTGATTTCACGGTTTGGACTTTGGTTCTCCAGATGCCCAAACATCTGTGTACAAGCACTGAAAGACTTGATACTTTAAAAACTTTTTTATAACCTTTCTTTTTCCAGGTCAGGACCATGGCGTCTACTGTACCTATCCCTGGAGTACGCAAGTTCCTCTTGCAGCTTGTTGGGTTGATCCCCTGACCAGTCTCCCCTCTCTCCCTTCCACCATGTGAAGACAGACTTTCCAGACTGTCCAGAGTTCATAAACGGTTTAAGGAAAATCTCTTACGAAAGCCGAGTTGTGACCAATGCTCAGGATTATCAGATGCTGCTTCAGAATGAGCATGAAGAGCAAGCTCAGGATGGGCTATACTGCTTCGGGAAAATAGCACATTTGCTTTTCTTCCTTTTTTAACATCTGTATGAACTATCCCATTAAGAAATATAAGGTTTGTAACAGCAGCACAAATGTATTATCAAATTATAATTTGAGATTAAATAATTTATTATGTGTCATATTAATTATATTATGAATCATAACGAGAATAATTAACAGTCATCGATTTCTGGCCTTATCTACATTTAACACTGAGTGAATAGAGCACAACGTGTGAGCAGCCGAAAAGAGGAAGGAAAGAGAAACAGGATGCAAGTGCAAGAGTGAGTGTAAATCCATGACCAGACGTGTTTGAAAGTTTTTGCACTTGATCTCTTCTTCTTTTTCTCTTTTCTATTGTGTTTCTATTACACGTTAATGCCAAAAACAATGATTTTGAATAGCATCCTAACTCAAGGATAATTTTGCTGTGCTTTTTTCACAGTGTGAGGAATCTCAGGCCTAGTGAGGCCCAGCAGTGACCAGCCTCTGTCCTTATCCTTCAGTCCTGTGATAGGGATACAGTCTGCATTCATCAGGATGTTTTCACATATAGTTTGTTTCTCAGTCCTGGTCCTTGCACTTTGTGAACCTGAAACCTGACTGTAGCTGATATTGAGTCCTTTTCGTGTTCACATTATAAGCAAACTTTAAAGAGGACTCTCTTATTCTCTTCTCATCCCGGTCTTTTTTAGCACCGATGGGATCTCGGACCACTTGTGGTTCACACCTCGACTCCTGCGTATATGTCAGACGTGGACAAAAATGCAAAGGTAGGAAGGAGCTGTTATTCTGTTATTATTTCAAATCGAAGAAGGTGTGGGATAATCAAATCAGTCAAATACACGGCTCATTTAGGCTTTAAAGAATGCTGATTCTACCTGAAGCTGAACTCGTATAACCAGCAGCAGTGATGAGAACTCGAGGATCACATGCAGGACAGAAACATTTTGCTTTTTTCGAATGCACATAACTACATAACGGACCCCAAAACAACCCGAACCGCACCGCTCTCTGAACATTCTCCACAAATGCCGAGATCAGAGACAGCAGGGTAAACAAACCTTTGTATGAGGCTCAATTTCTCAAAGCATGTCTCGTTAGTAGCCTGCCAAGCCTAGCCTCGCGTTAACATGCAGCATCTGACTTCCTTACAGAAAGTCACCGATGCACCACGCTAAACTCTGGCACTTCCTGACAGCTAGATCCCTATACCATCAGGACTATATTAAGATTGTATTTCCTTTGTGCTACAATTCAGTATAGACTATATAACCAAAAGTCTGTGGACACCCCTTCTAAAGCCTGAGCTCTACTTGTTCGGTACTCACTTCATACTATAGCAGGTTCAAAATATAAAGCCTCCATTTCTGGATTAATGTAGACAAACTAATTTATAGCTTTCAGCTTCCAGCAAGTCAGTTCATTAACGTTCTGCCCTGCTGCCCTTAAACAACGTCCACAGAGAAGCATTTGATGGAAAACTTTATCAGATTGTACGGAACCTTGACCCAAACTCTTATTGTCTAATGTCAGAACCTGATCTCACAGTCATGTTGCAAGATCTAGTGTCTCCGTGTCTAAGTAACTTTGGCCCAAAACGTCCCAACAAGATGGATAGGTCATTCTATCTTTGTGCAGATTTTTGGTCCTTAAAGATACATAAACTAACACAAACACAATACATACTCACACTCTACACACTTTTTGTCTTTCTATCCCTTTGTCTTGCACACTCCAGCAAAAATGTCCCCACATGGTTATAAACGTCAGATTTTTATATCCTTATGGGGATTTTTGGTCCTCACGATGATATAGAAAGTTAAATACATGCAATTTTCATTCACTGGCTTAGCAAAATGTCTCCACAAGTTAATAAATGACAGATTTTCCTATCTTTATGGGGATATTTGATCCTCACGGTGATATATACTTACATACTTAACCACACACACACATACACACACACACACACACACACTTTTTGTCTTTTTGTCATTGTAGCCCAATATTTCTTGCATGGTACATATGTGATTGTGGGGATATTTGGTGATATATAGACACACACACACACACACACAATATCTAAAAACATTTTTTACATGTTTTTTATCATTTATAATTCTATGTACACACCATTGATGATGGAATAATAAGAACAAAGCATCATTCCTACATTTGGAACTTGGAACATTGGAACATTTTGGTTGCTAGGAGACATTCCATCAGACACTTTAGAAGGTTCATACTGATGCTTGTTTAAGATTAATAACTACTTCCTGCGATGCAAGTTAAAAACTGTTCAAACCCTGTGTACGTTTGATATTGTAGGTGCATTGGTGTGCACCATGTCCTACCTGCAGCTGGAGGCAGTCGGGTTCAGATCTGGTTCGGTTCGAGCTCTGAGGTCCTGATGAAGGAGATCAGGAGATCAAGAGAGAGGGTAGAGAGAAACGGCTGTAAGCCACAGAGATCAGCTTAAATCTTAGAGGAAGTGAAAGTTTCAGATGCGGATGCAGAATGGGAGGCGTCTCGAGACGCTTCTGCTTTAGGTTTTGCCTTTTAAAGTGTTGCTTTAGTTGCACAACAGGGCAACTGACGAGGGCGACCTGCTGCCTCCTTCTCATGTCCTGCCCTGTGCCATGTGACACACAAGCAATGCCCTGAATTAACGGCGCACAGAAGCGACCATCAGCTCATGATCACAGCTTTATGCTCTGAAGGAGGGAAACTCTTACATCTGTAAAACAGAAAAAAAAAAATTTGGACAGTACAGAAAAAGCAAATAAAAGCAAAATGCAGTGTCTCTTACATTGACTTTGTTTCATTGCTGCCGTTATGAACCTAAGACATTTAATTTGGATTAACATCAAATCTTTCATTTCAGCCCTGCAACTCAATTTTTAAAAAGTTTGGAATTTAGGGCTAGTAATAATATGTTAAAAAAAAAGAAATAATGATGTTCAAACAGGTGATTCTAATCATGATTTGGTACAAAAGCAGCATCCGAGGAAGGCTGAGTGTTTGAGGAGCAAAGATGATCGGAGAAACTCCAGTTTCTCAATAAAAGACATGTCCCTAAAGAAAGATCGGAAAGGATTTCCATATTACAATCAGAATTTTTTTCTGATTCGTTTTGTTGAAAAATGCATGACCGTCCCTGGAAAAGATGGCATCTCAAAGCCAGTTTATGTAGCCTTAAAATCTTGGTGTACTTTTCTGCATTAATGCTGCATCGCAGAAGTGTAATGACCTTTACCAAGGGTCCGGACCCGACCCCATACCATGATAAAGCCTGGCATTTGGTTCCTCATAACAGTCTGGATGGTTTATTTTCATCGTTGACATTCATTTCTTCCAAATAGGATCTGTAATCCTGATTGGTCTGAGCACAATCTCCGTTTCCATGGTGATGGTCCATCCTAGGTGCTTTTGAGCTCAGAGAAGTGGGTGGAGCTTCTTGACATGGTTAACATGAGGCTTGTTTTTTTGTACAGTAAAGTTTTCAGTGGTATTTGTGAATTTAGCTCTGTATTGTAGAGCTTGATTAATGAGATTACGCCTCTCCAGTTTGTGCTCTTACCCTTTATACTCCAGATTCATGGAACGTTTACTGATATTTGATAGTGATATTACTTACTGTAGAGGGAGAAATCCCTTCCAAATTATTACCTCCTTTATGCATGTGCTTTACAGCTTTAGACATCTTTATCGCGAAATAAATCTGGAGATTCCCTTTGTCTTAACTGAGATATTTTGAAGCAAATGGCTATTGAGTAATATTATTGAATTACCTTAATTTCAGACGGACCTTCCACAAAGCGCTCTCTTGAGTGGATAGAGAGTGTGGAGTTCTGACCACGTGCCTCCTGAGGGGAGAAAACCTGCCTCTAGTGGAGGAGTTGAGAGAGACAAACAGATCGGTGCAGCGGCAGCAGTTTATCCGTCACCCACAGCCAGGGGTCTCTTAGTAGGATGAAAAGTGGGACTGAGTTACCAGGGTCCCAGGTTGGGGAAGGGTCCTTGAGGAGTCTGAAGTTTTATTTTAATTTAAATATTAATATAATTACAATACAACAAGAAATTTTGCTAACTAATGTCAATGTAATATTCTGGGTAAAGAAATTAGGTAAAGAAAATGGATTGAATTATGTGTTCTAGCCTACATATTCTGTCAGGCACAGGCACCCTCACCCCTTGCATGAAATGGTTTAGTCCGCTTTCACTGGACTTTTTAACGAGCGCATTTAGCGGTCATTCTGATGAAGTGGCAGTGGGCATTGAATCCGGCTGAGAAACATTATGACCAAGGAGGCTAAATCTGGTTTTTAGAAAAGACAGGAGAGCTAGGCAAGAGATAAAAAATAAATGAATCAAAGCAACTGCTAACACACTTCTTTCCCAAGAAAGTTGAGACAAAATGTGGAAACAAATAGCCTACATTAAATAAACTAATGTGGTTATAAAACATTTCAATACCACCACGACTGTCAGTGCTAAAAACTACATAACGCAAAATTAAAAATAACATGATTCATTATCTGCAATCTGAGGTAAACTTGTAAAAATGTTTTTTGTTTGCATAGCCTACCGCAGTATTGCAATAGTATACGAAAATAATATTTATTGCTCCATAGCTTAATTAGGTTAATAGCCTAACTTAGCAAACCCATGTCATCTGTTTATAAGGAGAGGCTGTCAAATTAGTAGCAATGCTAACTTGTAAAATGCATGGCACTCAGTTTAAGAAACTGTCACAGAGTGTGATTCAGCATCAGACGTACAGTTTAAAATGAAAGCACATCAGTTTAGCTATTTATACTGTAATGTGTCATTTTCCAAGAAAACTGGACCTTAAGGACCTCATTAATGATTTTGTGACCAAGAAGACCTGTCAATGGGCCCTTACTGGGGTATAAATTTCACTGCTTGTGCATACGGCCCAGAATTTGGCGCTACGCCCCTGCCCACAGCCATAGATTACTCAGCACTAACAAACATTGTGATTACACATCTTAGGGTTTCTGGGTCAGATTAGTCATCCCAACTTAGAAGACACCACACTAGAAAGCTCAGACTTAGTAAGTAATAAATCTAGGTATGAACGACCCACAGTAACGAAACAATGAAACATCCTGTATGACCATATAAAGTATGGTTAAGTTTGTCAAAGTCTGCAGATTCACTAGAGCTGGAGGTCCTGGAGGTCTTGCAGCACAACAGCTTTGAGTTTGTGAGACTCTCCTCAAACAAGAACCTTTCCAGATCCTTCAGACTCCTACACTGTCTACTTGTGGACTATTGGGTTTAGGTCAGGACTGGGTTGCTCATGCCAAAAGCATTATTCTGTGATCACTGGACCACTTGAGTGGATTACTAAAAAATCTAAGCATGGCCCAGTTGTAGCCAGACCCTCATTTCAACTCGAATGGGAGCTTAACAATGGGGGTAAGTTATTTTCTGAGGTACCATCCAACTTCAAAGCCACCCTGAGTGTCTCATTTCACCATAAAACCCAGCCTCAGCCTCAGTTTCTTATTTTGAGAACATCAACAGAAAGGATGCTGATGAAGGACTAAGGGAATTTGACCTCTGTATCACCTCGTATTAAAAGAGAAAAGCCATAGCTCCTAAACACTCTTCACTCTGCTTCGGTTGCATTTAATTCAGAACATTTTCCAGAGCCTAAGACTGATGGTTCTGCTTCACATTTTGTGCATTCTTTGGTTTCAGAATTCCACACCTGCATCCCAATTCAGGTCTACAGCTATAGAAAATGAGCCCAGTATCTGTCCAGCTTCTGCTCAAGTCTGAAGATTCAACTTTTCAATCAAACCCTAGTACAAACCGGATTCCGAAAAAGTTGGGACACTAAACAAATTGTGAATAAAAACTGAATGCAATGATGTGGAGGTGCCAACATCTAATATTTTA
>JAVSBV010181965.1:0-13173 GCA_033117975.1 Parotocinclus spilosoma | reverse complement strand
CTCTCTCTCTCTCTCTCTCTCTCTCTCTCTCTCTCTCTCTCTCTCTCTCTCTCTCTCTCTTTCTCTCTTTCTCTCTCATTGCTTTCACTGTGCAGAGACAGAGATTATGGAGATTTTGAGGAAGAAGACCCCTTCAGCTCTCGGTCACCTAATGAGAACTTGCGCACTTTCTGCAGCTACAGTAGCAGTCAGAACAGCCTTCACACCTCAGTGGCTCCGCCCACATCCCACATGTGAGATTCACGCTCAGTATCTGACGCTTTTATTTTAATTAATGTCTTTTATAGTGGGTGAAAAATTATCTGAGGGCGCTAGTGAAAATTCTGATCTGGATCTTTATGAAGAAAGCTTCATACTGCAGTATTATAATAAAGATGAAGGTGATAAATACATAATAAATAAAGGTGGAAGCCAAGCATTCAGACGGAACACAGGAATGCGCTATTTAACGTCTATCCGATTAATGTCAGTTTGCTTTAATGGCCAAGGTCTTAATAATTCTAATAGAAAATGGAGGATGACAGACAATTAGTAAAAGTGAACCCTTGCGACATCTGCTAGAAGAAAAAAAAACATTAGACTTAGAAAATACAGAAATTTCAATAAATTTTTAAGCACTTCAAGTTTGATAAGTCAAGTCAAATGTATTTATATAGCGCTTTTTTTAATGGAGCATTTTCTCAAAGCAGCTTTACAACATTATATTATCTTATAAGACCAATCCCAAGTTGAGCAAACATAGGGTGACAGCGGAAAGACCAAGACTCAAAAAGACGCTCGTCCTCCTTCGGTAAATTAGATGATAATTATAATAGTTATGTTAGTATTATTAGTAAAACGAAATAAATAATAACAGATAAATAAAATGTAAAAAATGCATATTGGCAATTATCACACAGAGTTTAATAAAAGATACAAAGATAAAATTATTATTATATCCTACAGTATATTGTACAAAATTTTTTCATATTGTGTTTTCATTAATATTACTGTTTAAAATCTAGCATTATGTGCAAAGTATCGAAACTACTATGTACACAGAATGTACTGTAGTCATTAAACGGTGATTTAATACGGAATCTTACTGGGATGACATGAATCATAATTTTTTTGCACACAGAAGTGGAGACCTTGCCAGCTTGTTAAAGCTAAATAGGGAACATGCCAAATATGAAAATATTTCGTCTAAATTTACATTTTCACATTGTAATGCTGATCAAATGAGTTTTAATAAAAAAAACAGTGTAATAAATGACACCATGGACCAGCATTTTTACTATTCATATCAGAATTTTGGCCTGAGATTTATTGGTATATGAGTATGAGATATAATATTTTGTCAAATGGGCTACAACACTCGCCAAAATAAAATTTCACACTTTCCATTTTTTGTAAGAAGAGGTACGCCCCGATTTACAATAAGGATATGCATGATCGAATCCATCGTAGGTTTGACTTATCATAGACCAAGGAGTTTAATATACAGTGGTGTGAAAAAGTGTTTGTCCGCTTCCTCATTTCCTGTTTTTTTTGCATGTTTGTCACACTTAAGTGTTTCGGAACATTAAACCAAATTAAATAGTAGTCAAAGACAGCACAAGTAAAAACAAATTGCAATTTATAAATGGTGTTTATTATTAAGGGAGAAAAAAAATCTAAACCTACATGGCCCTGTGTGAAAAAGTGATTGGCCTCCTTTGTTAAAACATACTATACCTGTAGTTTATCACACCTGAGTACATTGTCTCTAGCCACACCCAGGCCTGATTATTGCCACACCTGTTCTCAATCAAGACATCACTTAAATAGGACCTGCCTGACAAAGTGAAGTCCACCAAAAGATCCTTAAAAGCTACACATCATGCTGAGATCCAAAGAAATTCAGGAACAATTGAGAAAGAAAGTAATTAAGATCTATCAGTCTGGAAAGTGTTAAAGCCATTTCCAAAGCTTTGGGAATCCAGCGGACCACAGTGAGAGCCATTATCCACAAATGGTGAAGACATGGAACAGTGGTAAACCTTCCCAGGAGTGGCCGGCCGGCCAAAATTATCACAAGAGCGCACAAAAGACCCCACCACAACGTCCAAATAACTGCCTCAGTTAAGGTCAGAGTTCATGCCTCCAGCAGCAGAAAGAGACTGGGCAAAAATGGCCTGCATAGCAGAGTTCCAAGAAGAAAACCACTGCTAAGCAAAAAGAACATTTAAAGCTTGATCTTGATGAGTTCCAAGCCTTTTGGGAAAATATTCTGTTGACCGATGAGACAAAAGTTTAACTCTTTGGAAGGTGTGTCTCCCATTACATCTGGCATAAAACAATCACTACATTTCAGAAAAATAAAACATTATACCAACAGTAAAATATGGTGGTGGTAGTGTGATGGGAAGACTTGCTGTGATAAATGGAACTATGAATTCTGCTGTTTACCAAAAGATCCTGAAGGAGAATTTCCGACCATCTGTTCATGTCCTCAAGCTAAAACGAACTTGGGCTCTGCAACAGGACAATGATCCAAAACACACCAGTAAGTCCACCTCTGAATGGCTGAAGAAAAACAAAATAAAGACTTTGGAGTGGCCTAGTTAAAGTCCTGACCCGAATCCTATTTAGATGCTGTGGTATGACCTTAACAAGGCTGTTCATGCTCAAAAACCCCTTTAATGTAACTGAATTACAACAATTCTGCAAAGATGAGTGGGCCAAAATTCCTCCAGAATGCTGTAAGAGACTCATTGCAAGTTATTGCAAAGGCTGGCCCAACCAGTTATTAGGTTTAGGGGCAATCACTTTTTCACACAGGGCCATGTAGGTTTGGATTACTTTTGCCCTTAATAATAAACACCTTAATTTACAAATTGCATTTTGTGTTTACTTGTGTTATCTTTGACTATTATTTAAATTGGTTTGATGTTCTGAAACACTTAAGTGTGACAAACATGCAAAAAAAGAGGAAATGAGGAAGGGGGGCAAACACTTTTTCACACCATTGTATATTAATAAAATAAATTTTATAAATTAAATAATTAATTTGCATTTTATTGCATGAAATAAGTATGTTATACAATAGACAAATAGAACTTAATATGTGGTACAGAAACCTTTCTTTGCAATTACAGAGGTCAGACATTATCTGTAGTTCTCAACCATGTTTTTTTCTCACTCCAACATACAGATCTTTGCCAGATCCGTCAAGTTTCAGAGCTGTTGCTTTGCCCCATTGAGTTTCAACTCCCTCCAAAGACTTTCTATTGGGTTCAGGTCTGGAGGCTGGCTAGGCAACTGCAGGACTTTGAAATGCTGCTTACCTGGTTTTGGGTCATTGTCATGCTGGAAGGCCCAGCCTTGACCCATCTTTAATGCTTTTACTGATGGAATAATAATAATAATAATAAGGTGAAGAAGAAGAAGAAGTTTAATTCATATAGTGCCTTTCACAAAGCACAAGGATGCTTTACAACAAGTACAAAATAAGTCAAATACAATTGACACTGAACAAAAAGACACACCGTTCAATACAAGCAGACCATCAAACATTAAAAGAGGAGGAAAAGTTTTTTGAAGAGATTCCAGGATAGTAGGCAGATCGAACGAAGGAAGGAAGAGAGTTCCAAAAGATGTGAGCAGCCACAGAAAGGATCTCCCACCCATGGTGGAAAGCCTAAAACTAGGGCCAGAGAGAATGTTACAATCAGAGGAACACAGCGACTGGGTAGAAGTGTAGTTATGCTGTGAAGCTGGAGTTGAGCAAGAACCCCCGGTTCACTTGGGTTACAACAGGAGTGATGTAATAAATATTTTTGGTTTAAGTAAGAATCCTAGTGGCGGAATTCTGGATGTATTGTAGAATTCTAATGGAATTTGAGGGAAGACCGTAAACAAGAGAATTGCAATAATCAAGATGAGAGGAGACTAAAGAATGCACCCTAAAGTCTGAGGCAGCAGGAAAAAGGAAAGGGACACAGAAGAGCAATGTTATGAAGATGATACAATGCAGACTTAGAAATAGACCTAATGTGAGGAAGATTACAGTCAAAAAGAAGACCAATATCATGGACAGTAGAGGACAAGTAAACAGACACACTGTGATAAATAAGGAAGAGGTAGAGATAGAGGAAAGCACAGATTTGGTGCCAACAAACAAAAAAACAGTCTTCTGACTTGAGCTTAAGAAATCTGGCTGTAGCCAGGAATTCAGAGAAATTGTATTGAGAAATACAATTAGTGAGAGTGGCAAAAAGAAATAAAAAAGAGGATTTAAAGCTAAGATAGATTTAAGAGACCTCAGCATCGCATAGCAGTGAAAGGAAAGGTTGTAGTTATGTATGATGGAGCCCATAGAATGTTAGAATGTAAATTATAAATAAAATAGGACTAAGAACGAAGCCCTGTGGGACACCACGTTCAGCAGTAACAGTTTTAGACATAGTATTCCTTAGGTAAATACTATGTCTGAAACTCCAATACCTGAAACTACAATTTTGTAATAAACAGTGTCAAAGGCAGATGCGAGATCAGGAAGAACCAAAACAAATGCACAAGCTTGATCAGCTGCAGAGAGCAGATCATTGAAAACATAAAGGATTGCAGTTTCAGTGCTATGCTGAGGACAAAAAGCAGATTGTTTGAAAGTTTTGAAAATATTGTTAGAGAAAGTCATAAAGCTGGGAGGCCAAAAAAGCTCCAAATCACAGAAAAGAAAGGTTTGAGATGATTTGGGTTTGAGAATTACTGAGAACAGTGGAATCTGAATCAGTTTACTTAAGAACAGGACGTAGAGAGGCAGTTTTAAGGCAAGAGGTAAAATGGCCAATGTAATTTCCATTACTCGGGGAGAAAGAGGAAACCTAGTGGTCAGTGGTGGAACAAACAGATCAGAAGAGGTTAGCAAAGTAGGAGATGAGGTCACAGATGGAGGAAGTCTTCTAAATAAAGTAGTTAAGGAAAGAGTTATAGAGATCAGTAGAAGCAAAGACCTGGTTTGGCAGCGGGATGACAAGTGGGTTGTTGGTCAAAACCTTTTTTTACCTTTTACCTTTTCTTACTTTTTGATCCTTTTAATATGGAGCAGTTGTCCTGTCCCCTTTCCCCTAAAGTATGATGTTTCCAACCCCATGCTTCATCATCCTTCTTCCTCCAAACATGGCAATTGAAGTTTATACCAAAAAGCTCTATTTTGATCACATCCTATTGACCTTCTTCCATGCCTCCTCTAGATCATCCTGTAGCTCACTGGTGAACAGGCCTGTATATTTGCTGGCATGAGCAGGTGGACAGTCAGGACAGTGGACAGGTGCCCTGCTGGATTTTGATCCATAATGGTCATATTTGAGGCTGTGGTCCCAGCTCTCTTCAGGTCATTAACCAGGTCCTCCTGTGTAGTACTAGGCTAATTCCTGACCTTTCTCAGAATCATCATTACCCCACGAGATGAGATCTTGCATGGAGCCCCAAACCAAGGAAAATGGACAATGTTGTGTTTCTTCCATTTTCTAATAATTGTGCCAACATTTGTTGCCTTCTCACCAAATTGGTTGCCTGTTGTCCTTTAGCCCATCCCAGCCTTGTGTGGGTCTACAATTTTTGTCCCTGTTTTTTTAGCCAGATCTTTGGTCTTGGGCATGGTGGAGTGTTTGGAGTGTGAATGATTGAGTGTGTGGACAGAAGTAACAAACAGGTGAAATTAATACATGTAATGAGTGCAGAAATAGGATTTTAATAAATATTTTAATCCATTTTCATGGGACAACACTGAAGATAACACTTTTATACAATGTAAAGTAGTAATGTAAACCACTGACAACAAAAGTGAGTACACCCCTAAGTGAAAAATTGTGCCCAATTAGCCATTTTCACTCCCCGGTATGGGACCCGTTAGCGTTACAAGGTCTCATGTGTGAACGGGGAGCAAGTGTGTTACATTTGGTGTTGTTGCTCTCTCACTCTCTCATACTGGTCATTGCACCTCATGGAAAAGAACTCTCTGAGTTCCTGAAAAAAAAAGAATTGTTAATCTATATATAGGTGGTCTAGGCTATAAGAAGATTGCCAACACCCTGAAATTTGCCAACACCCTGAGCTGCAGCACGGTGACCAAGACCATACAGAAGTTTAACAGAACACATTCCACTCAGATCAGATCCAGAGGTTTTGCTTCTGAAAAAAGATTTAAAGGTGCTGCCAGCATTGCTGCGGAAGTTAAAGAGGTGGGGGGTCAGTGCTCAGACCATATACCACACACTGTATCAGATTGTTCTGCGTGGCTGTTGTCCAGAAGGAAGCCTCTTCTGAAGATGATGCACAAGAAATCTTGAAAACAGTTTGCTGAAGACAAGCAGACTATGGGCATTGATTACTAGAACCATGTCCTGTGGTCTGATGAGATCAAGATAATCTTGATGGTTCAGCGGTTCAGATGGTGCCAAGTGTGTTTTGCCTACAGTCATGCATGGTGGTGGAAATGTCATGGTTTGGGGCTGCGTGAGTGCTGCTGGCTGTGGGGAACTACAGTTCATTGAGGGAATCATGTATGCATGAACATGTGCTTTACATTTATGTAATTTAGCAGACATTTACATTCACAGCATTTAGCAGATGCCCTTATACAGAGCGACTTTCAAAAGTGCTTTAAGACATAGTAACATAATCTATTCCTAATAATCAGGAATTTAAACAAGAATACACTTCTAGAAACCCAGACACCCTTTTACCTGCCCTCTACTGTTTATTATTTTAAACTGTTTCCTTAGGTTAATGTTTTAAAGGGGTTTTAACTGTACTTTTAAATTTGTTTTAATTTAATTGTATTATTTTCTTATCATTTTATTTTGATTATTTGTTAATTCTGTAAAGCACTTTGAATTGCCTCGCGTATAAATGGTGCTATACAAATAAACTTGCCTTGCCTTATCTAGAGCGACTTACAATTAATACAGTCTTACAATCCAAGCAATTGTGGGTTAATGGCCTTGCTCAGGGACACATCTGTGGCACAGGTAGGATTTAAACCCTGGGCCTTCTGGTCCATAGTTGATGTATTGTGACACACTGAAGCAGAGCATGGTCCCTCCCTTCAGGAACTGGGCCGTAGGGCAGTATTCCTCATGGTAATGATCCCAAACATACCTCCAAAGCGAGCACTGCCTTGATAAAGAAAGTGAGGGTAAAGGTCAAGCATGTCTCCAGGCCTCCAGGCACCTGTGGAACATTCTCAAACAGAAGGTAAAGTGTAAGGTCTGTAACATCCGCCGGCTCCGTGATGTTGTCATGAAGAAGTGGAAAAGGATTCCAGTGACAATCTGTGAAGCTCTAGTGAACCATATGCCCTTAGTGCATAAATTGTGCTGACTATGCCTGCTTTAGCCAGTCAGAGGTTACTAAGGCAAAGTTTGTAGAGGTGGTTAGAGCTGCGTAGGGATTGTCTGATAGAGTTGTGTGCTCTGGCCCCACCCCAATGTGACGAGTTGACCAAGCCTACAGCAGGGCAAAAAAGTGGTGCTATGAAAACAACGTGGGCTTTAAAGATAATTGGACAACTTTTAAGGGTAAGCCTGGCTTTTTAGGATAGGACGGTGTCCATCCCACTCAGGAAGGTGCTGCTCTCATCTCCTGCAATATCTATATTATATTTCCATAGTCTTATAGAAGGGATAGTTAGGGGCAGACTATCCAGAGGGTCAGGCAGCAGACAATTAGGCTTAACTGACTGTCTGCTGGTAGCCATATACTGTCACCCACATCTCAAAATATTAAAACTGTGTCTGTTATCTTTATCTGTCCGATGAAGAAAACATTAGGAATAAAACTCAATGCTTATCACATCACCCATCAATTCAGCCACCTAGTCTGTTTGATTAGCTGTAAATCAGGACTAAAATCTTTTACCCAAATACCAATACTCAACTGTCCTTAATCTGTCCTCATACTGTAAACATGCTTATTAAATTAAATTTCCACATATTACTCAAATAATTGATACCTAGTATCATAGAGTTACTGCTTATTATTTTAAATTAATCCCTTACCTTTGGTTATGTGACTTAAAATCCTTGAAATGTGCCATAGTTAAACCACTGAAAAAAAATCATTGACATTATAATATTACAGCATCATTAATATTAGACCTACACCTAACCCTAACTAAACCTTTAAAATAAAAACTTGGTGTACAAGGTGTACATTCCAGATCTTTCTATCCTTGTGGGAAGCCTTGGTCTTCACATAGACTATAATGATGGCCATAGTCTTGAATGATGAATACATTTAGATGAGGTAGAATAAACAGCTGTTAAATACACTTACAGTCAATAACATGCTTCACTTTGCATCTCTGCACAAACCGTGCCCAAGCAATGACCAAAAGTTTATGCAGAGAGTCAACGTCACCAACCCTATACAATATTTCCTTTGTTAGTAAAACACACACACACACACACACACACATACACACACACACACACACACACACACACACACACATACACACACACAATTGTCTTGTTGTGCAGTGCAGTATTTGTTATGTCTAAACTATCTTGACACCAACGCAGTATTTGTATTTTGATTCCAGACTCCAGTCTCCTGGCTTTTCAAATGTTCACTATGAGGTTAAAGTGCAGACAGCTACACAGTTTAAGGATACTGGATAAATTGCATGTTAAGTTTCCTTTGATTTTTTACCCATTTTTCAGGCTTTCTCACCACATTTTTGTCAGGGTCACAGGCGGCAGAAGTTCCTGAACAAAAAATACAGGTGGAGAAGGCACGGACACTCCTAAACCATATTATCAACTCTATAATGATGAGTATGTGCTGCACAACAAATGACTGTATTGCAGCTCTCACCCGGGGAAGCAGATGGAAACTAAATACAGTCTAGCAAAAAGCCTAGGTAAATTCATCACATATATCAGAATCGTTTGTTTTTATAGCCGCTTAATCCAAGTCAGGTTTGGAGATGAGCATAGGCCTAACCAGCAGCAAAAAGCCAGAACAAACCATAAACCTGGTACTAATCCACTGTAAGGGATGTGGACACACACACACACAATCCCTCACACTGGGACACTATAGAGATGCCAATTGACTTAATGCATATCTTTGGAATTTGAGAGGAAACTGGAATATCTTTAGAAAAGTCATGCAGACATGGGGAGAAAATGCAAACTAAATAGAACTCGAACCAGGAAATTCTAGCATTAATGCAGAATCTAATCTAAACTGTAAACCTTTTTCTCCATAAATACACACTACATTACATGACATACATTATATATTACATTATACATACATTATGTATACATTATATATGCATTACAACCATACAGTAAAACTAAGCAGTTTAAATCCTTCACTTTAAAAAAAATTGACTGGTTTGTATCTTACATTTAAGTAATATCTGTATTACTTAGAGCAGTTAATTTATACAGACATACAAGGTTACTACTGTGGTGGCCTATTGGCTAAGGCTAAGGTCCAGGGTTTAAATCCCACCTCTGCCCCAGTTAGGTCCCTGAGCAAGGCCCTTAACCCACAATTGCTTGAATTGTAAGTTGCTCTGTAAAAGGACATCTACTAATGCTGTAAATGTACAAAAACTTTTTATTTAATATTACAAAATAAATTCACTGGCCACTTCAGTAGGAAAAATATTAATCTGCAGCACAATGAATTATTTTTAAATATTTAATTTGCATTTCATTCCATAAAATTAAAATTCCATAAAATATTTTTGGATAACCTATGAACCAGCAGGAATTCCACCGGATTTCTCTTTCAAAATCTTTAAATCCAAAATATTTACTTAATTTTTACAATCATTACAACCACTTTATTAGGTATACCTCTTTGCCTCTACACTCATTTTACATTTGATCAATTTCAAATTTACTTATATAGAAGCATTTTGTAGTTCTACAATTACAAACAGTCCATCTATTTCCCTACATACTTTGTTCATCCCTTTATTCTGTTCTCTAATGGTCTGGGCTCCCACAGGACCAGCATAGATCAGGTACTATTTGGGTGGTGGATCATTCTCAGCACTGCAGTGACACTGATGTAGTGATGGTATTTTGGTAGTGATGGTAGTTATTGTATGTTGTGCTGGTACAAGTCGATCATACGATCGGTGCTGCTAAAATTTTGTAAACACCTCAGTGTCACTGCTGGACTAAAAATAGTTCACCATTCAAACATATCCAGCCACCAGCATCCTGGTGCAACCTGTGAGCATTGACGAAGGATTTGTCTGTGCAAGAATAGATGAACTACTGTCTCTGACTTTACATCTACAAGGTGGAGCAATGTATTTAGATGTGTGTAATGGAGTGCACAGTGAGTGAACACTGTGCTTAAATGGTATCTTATGCAGAATTATTGTTGGGATTTAAATAGGGTTTATATTAACTTGCCACATTATTGCTACAAGCTGTATTAACAACATTGTTCTTAAGTATTAATGTGTGGCATAGTAGCACAATGTTCCAATGTAAGTCAAATGGTTATGTTTGTTAAGATGTGGATTATTGTCCTAAGCATAAATTCAGTTACATTTTACTTACAGAACCCCAGGACCAGCATTGTGGGCGGTGCTGGAGTGGGGATTCCTCCCCATCCCCCCAACCATTTCACCCTCACTGTTTGACCCCAACCAGCATAAAGCAAAACTTTCCATAGTGCATGCTTCGACCCAAAGAATAGGCTTTTCATTCTGAATGCTATTGATCCAGGCCATGACTCGAGTGTATTGTATAGATTGATGTACATGAAAGTAATAATAAAGTAGCATTAATGTTGTCACTACAGGATCAATGTTATAATCATGGCGGCATGAATGGTCTAAATAATAACCCAGACACATTGAAGAAAACAGGGTACAACTCACTAAACACTTATATGAGAGAAAGAAATGTCAGCTGTTGTGGTTTAGAGAACAGTGCATATTGGCAATAGTCAGAAAGCTGTTGTTAAGCTCTGTCAGGGCTGGAGTCTATGTTGTGAGTGTATTCTTTATGACACAAGGGAAAAGCAGGAAAGAGAGAGTAAAATGACTTCTTAACTGGGTGATGTCAGTGCAGGAGAAGCCAGTTTGGAGCAGTACAACCATAATAAATTAAACCATGGCTTCCGCAAAGCTCTCTCTCTCTCTCTTTCTCCCGCAGACAAATACACATGGTTTGGACTATTGAGTCTGGACTTTAGAGGATGCCTCTGTTTATGTTTTTAAAAAACTTTACATTGAAACTGAAATTGTAACTAAATCTTTCAATTTTTTTGGGTTTTAATTGAGATACCGTGATTAAGCAAAACTTGAAAAGCTAATGCGTCCAAGTAACTAAAAAGATAGTAGACAAAACACATAACAGATTGAGTTATTTCTTTATTTAAATAGTCCAAATACATAGTATATTTTCCAGTTATTGCATTCCATTATGCCAGGAGCATCATCAGACCCACTTATTTGGGGCAACTGCTGCAGTAAAATGTTACTGTTCCTCACTTAACCCATTGTGGTTAAAATAATTGTTACTACAGTACATGCTATGCAAAACCAGGACATGCTATGCAAGTCACTACATTTCCCATAATGCCAATCCCAACATCTTTCCAAATGCCTGAACAGCTAACAATTTGAGTCAGAGACATTATTTTGACAAATTTGAAAAAGAAAGTCAGTAAGACAAGGTGCAAACCTTGCAGACAAGGTAATAAAAGCGACTATGTACAGTATGTCTGCTAACCATTTTACCGGCTAGCAGATTTAGCCATTTAAAAATTAAACCACTAAAACAAAGGCATCAGTTACATTAACAAAAACTAAATTAAAGTAAGTAATACAATTGTGTTAACTTGTTCTTCATTTCTCATCCATGAATGCATACTATAATGGTAAATCACTCAATCTATTTATTGTTTAGCAGGCTTATTTTTATAGATAGTTGTGCCCATTTACTTCCTTCCAAATCATAACGTGATTACATCTGTAACTCTGTATGTTCTGCACATTTTTTAATCAGTTTCATTTGAGTACTGTGGTAACCTCCTGAAAACATTTAATTGAGTATGAGTGAACCAGTGTGTGCTGTCCTGCACTGGGCTCCCACCCTATGCAAGGTATAGTGTGCGTTTACCTAAAGGACTCTAAACCAGCAGTGTTTACAGAAGATCAGTGATAGAATGAATATGCTCAACGTTGCTAAATTGTTAGCCACTGACCCAGCTATTTACATTCTTTTCATTCATCATATGCTGTTAACCCATATATTACCAAGGATATTGTTATTTGGATTTTGTCACTTGGCACTGGTGCTCTGACTACTTATTGTGTCTCTCTGATTATCTAATAAACACCTTCATTACAGAGTACTTCATTTTTCAAATGGATATAGCAAGAACCTGAAGTATTACTATAGTAATACCATACCATAGAAATGGCAGCTGAACCACTAAACTTAGTGCCAATCTTGTAGTAGCAAAGGGTCAACACAGAATTTCAATAAAGGTAAACCTTTAGTTGTTTTTGGTGACTCTTTGCATACATTTCATGTTTGTTTGTTGCCTGTATATTTTTCTTGCTTTGAATGTACAATTGCAGTGAACAGTAAAACTTGCAAGCAGAAAATGTCTTGGAAACATTATACCTGTAACCACCTCCTGCTTTGTTAGAGGCAATTTTCTGTTTTAAGACCATGGCTGTGCCCTGTACTCTCTAGGACAAGTGATTTACTCCCATGAGTCCAATGCAGTTGCAGTTGAAAATATTTTCTAAAAGAAAGCAATGTTCGCGTGTTCACAATAGGCCAACAGGCTCACACTGCTACAAACATAAAACACATACAAGAGTGTACAAGCCATGGAAACTCAAGGGACAGTCAAGAAACAAAAAGTGAAAAGACTAACAACACATGAGTTGACAAGACTTGACAAAGTAGAGCAGAAAAAAGTGTCAGAGGGATACTGTATTATTTTATAAAAACATATTGTCACATGCTCCTTCTATTATCAGTGTCATCCACCCATACATATGGTATATTGTTAATATTTCAAGTAAATTTAAATTAATTTATTCAGTGCTTTTCCTCTTTGTGTGGCCTGGTGGATAACACTGGTTAACAGCCAAAATGTTTCGGGCATCAAACCAGTTGTTCTTAACTAATTTTGGGGTGCTGAGAT
>JAVSBV010181955.1:0-13174 GCA_033117975.1 Parotocinclus spilosoma | reverse complement strand
AGTTTTTCGAAACGATCTACAACACAATGTATAGGTACTCAGCATGCGAAGCATAATACTGTAAAAAAAAGTTCTTACGAAATTCCAGTCAACGTTTGAAGAACTTATCCAGTGTGATCTGACGCGCTTTTGCAGTGGTAGTAAATGGAAATGTTAGGCAAAGACCTGTAGGTGGCAGTAGAGGGCTGGGAAGAAACTCAAGAGTTTTCAGGTAGTGATGCCAGAGACAAAGTGTTTCTTCATGGATATTACATACTTTGGACCGATTAAGCGGAATGTTGGTCCAAATAAGCTAATAAAATTACACGTATATAATAGGATGTGTTTCGGTACTTTAGGATTTGGTCCGAATAAGCGGCTGGTCCCATTAAACGGTGGTCCAATAAACAGTAATTGACTGTTTTTTACTTTTAATTCATTATTACTACACTCAAGCTAAGTTTAATGTGAATGGTTTAAGCATGTTTAAGGTATGCTACACACTACGATATGTACAGTATATATTAAACTACTTAGTTTACGATAAATTCAACTTAGACAGTCAGACAGTATCCCTATTATAAACTAGGGACTAGCTGAATATAAGTACATTTTATTTCCTATGATAACTCTCAAGACCTTGGGCGTTTAAGCTAACAGACATCAATCAGATGGACGTTAAACGACGCATGCCTGTAGAACACCTTTTAATATGCATTATAATGATGAAGCGTAATAAAAGCCAAGTCTGGACTCCCAGTGAGCAGCAAGTGGTGACAGAGGCAAAGAAAGACTGCTTAAGACTAAGAGGAGAGAAACCTTGAGAGAGGCTCTGTTCAGTAAGGAACCCATCTGTTTCTGGATGAGACTAGACAATTGGATTAAATCCACATCATTCCAAAGTGTTCACTATTTTGTTTACTTCAGTTGTTGTTGTTGTGGAAGCATTCCTGCACTGAAACTGCACTCTACCTGCGTCCGCTATAACAGATTTCATGAACACATTCTAATGACATTGAAAAATACGACCCAGATGTTGTCAAGTTCGTGCAGGTGGTCGATCCCTCGCTGCAGTGGTGCTGAATGAAGAAAAACGTCCCAGTTCTACTTGCAGGAACACAACATGGAAAATCAGGACTCAGTGTGTGAGTGCTGGCTGTACAGTCTAACATTTTACTGAGTATATACGCGGGCCTGTGTGCGTGCATGCTGTGTGTGTGTGTGTGTGTGTGTGTGTGTGTGTATTTTTGGGGGTGGTTATGTATCACTGGGAAGACCAAATGCCCCCACAAGATGATCTGACATTTTTTACACTGTGTGGACAATTTGCTGGCCCTTACAAAGAAAACTTTTTTAGGTTTGCATTTATCATTAATAAACTACAGCAGTCATACGTGAGTGTGTGCAATATATATATTAAATTGTAAGGACTAATTGTTCTCCAATTTTAACTAACTTTCGTTTTTTCATTGTCACTTGCTTTTTTGTTCCAATTGATTTGTTTTGAAAAAAAGAAAACGAAAGAGTCAAAAGATTTACTTTAGGTTCCTGAGGTTAAGGTTAAAGTCAGGTATAGCATTAACAAGCTACAGTAATAATAATGTCATAGGACGGTCCACACAATGATAACAAGACAAACTGTGCGAGTTGGGTGTTTATGCATCACTGTGAAGACCAAATGTCCCGACAATGATGTTTGGTGTGTTTTGCTTGAGAAGCTGTGAGCAATAAGCCATGCCTATGAACAGTAAAGGCCTACGTCCGGCCACAAGAATGCAACTTGGAGCACACATTCCTCCATCACTGCACACACACACTACCATGCAATGTACAACAACAGACTCTGACACACAGCAAGATGCAGTTTTCTCTTGCTCTCACACAAGCCCACACGCGCACACACGCGCACACACGCGCACACACGCGCACACACGCGCACACACACGCGCACACACACGCGCACACACCTCGCTTTATAGCTGCTGCCTGCAGCCGCAGCCAAACCCTACAGACTCCCTTCATGAAATAGTTTCAATATGCAGCTAGTGGAAACACCAACAGACAGCAAACACACAAACATCAGAGCTGTTTTTCACAAAAAAGCCCAACGTCAGGCCATTTTCTAGAAGTCTACAGGGCTTCTGAAGGAAGGACTGCCTTGTGATGTAGTCTTTTCTGTTGTTGTTTGGGTTTGGTCCAAATTAATTTACTCTATCCAAATCAATTACATTTTATTTATACAGCACTTTTAACAAAATGCCAAAGAACCCAAGTGAGAAGCCATAGGCAACAGTTGCATGGGAAATGCATCTGAAAGTAAGAAGAAAGACATTTTCAGACCAATCAGGTTTAAATGGGGAACTCATCCTTACAGCTGAGACTTGGGAACAGAAAACGATTACACAGAATCAAACAGGTGCCAAACAGGTTTTGTCTGCTCTGAGGTGCTCTGAATTTGTCAATTTGCACATGTTAAATATTCTGCTAACAAAAATGCTCCTCTATTTTTGTGGGCAATGTACAATTAAAATAATGCACATTATATAAATTTACTGAAATATATATTATACATTTCTTCAGATGTCTTGAAAAGCCAAAATGAAAAAAAAACCCTACAACTAGAACCCAAGATAAAAGAAGATAATCTATAATTTATGTTCATTTTGTCGATATATATTTGCAATTAAGCCCTTTATTCTTTGGATGCTTGTGAGAGTGGGGTTCCACATAAAAAAGGTTGGAAACAACTGACATAGACGACATGAGATGTTCTATAATGAATATCTCGGCAGATGGCTATACTGCCTCAGGAGATCAGTGATTTATTCTGGAGCTAAACTAGTCAGGGCTTCATATGTATTGGTTTACAGTCATTGTTGAACCTAACATATAAACTAATTAAGCTGTAAACGCCAGCATGCTGAACTAGCTGAAGATTATTGAACTAATCTGTAGTAGTGTACTAAGCATGCACTAGTTTCACTAGGATGAATGAATTCACTATAAATCTATGAAAATGAGCACAAATTTCAAAAGATGTATTTGAGAGCCAAATACAAGAGCATACAAGAGGACACGTTAGATATGACACTTTGATATAATGTAAAGTAGCCAAAAAGATGTATTTGAGAGCCAAATACAAGAGCATACAAGAGGACACTGTAGATATGACACTTTGATATAATGTAAAGTAGCCAATCTACAGCTTGTATAACAGTGTAACTTTATATTGCGGAGGTTAAAGGGCTGGGGGGTCAGCCTGTCAGTGCTCAGACCATATGCTGCACACTGTATCAAACTGGTCTGAATGCCTGTCTACCCAGAATGAAGCCTCTTCGAAAGATGATGCACAAGAAAGCCAGTTTGCTAACAAAAGGCAGACCAAGAACATGGACTACTGGAACCATGTCCTGTGGTTCGATGAGACCAAGATAAACTCCCTTGAAACTGGGCCACAGGGCAATATTCCAACGTAATAACTGCCTTGCTAAAGAACCTGAGAGTGAAGGTTAAGCATGTTTCCAGACCTAAACCCTATTGAGCATCTGTGGAGGAGCACAAGGTCTCTAACACCAACCAGCTCCATGATGGAGGAGCGAAAGAGTATTCCAGTGGCAACCTATGAAATGCTAGTGAACTCTATGCTCAAGAGAGTTTAGACAGCACTAGAAAATAATGGTGACCACACATAATATAGAAACCTTGGGCACAATTTGGCTGTTTTCCCATAGGGGTGTACTCACTTTTGTTGCCAGTGGTTTAGACATGAATGGCTGTGTGTTGAGTTATTTTGAGAGCACAGCGAATTTACACTGTTATACAAACTGTGGACCGAATACTTTACATTGTATCATGTAAATCTTCAATGTCATATCTTCAGTGTCCCATGATAAGATATATTAAAATAGTTCCAAAAATGTGAGGGGTGTCCTCATTTTTGTGACATACTGTATATAGTTCCCGAAATCGAATGGGAATCAAGTGGAAATATTTTTACTCATTCAAGTTTTTTATGCCCTAAACACAGTCGCCCCTTTACACAATTGTGCAGCTAAATGTGGCTGAACTGATCATTATAAAAGTACATCGTATGAAAGCCAACATTATGTTTGCAATTACATGTTCCGTCACTGTATATAACGTGTGAACAATAAGAGTCTTAGAACAGAACCTTGTGGGACACCACACTTTTTTAGGTTTTGAAAAGTCTTTACTGAAAAAAGTTAGACCTAAACAATGTAACAACTCGTCTGTCAGAACTAGGCATGTTTTTAAGTCTGCCTATTAAAATTTTATTGTGAAATATGGCCAACGCTGCTTTTAAATCAAACAGTACAAGAGCAGAAACAACCACAACCCGAGACGAGCAGTAGCTGACTGACCACTTTAGCACAGATCCTGTTATTTACTGCTTCTGGGAGCCAGACTGAAATATACCGATCACAAAAATTAGAGGATATTTCCAAGTGAAATATCCCATAATGAAACCCCCAGTTTTTGTGAGCAGTATACATAATGTTTGTTATTGTTATTTAAAAAATACAAGCTACTGGGAAACAACTTGACTAAAAGTGTCACTATCAACATAGACCTTAAAAAACAGTTCCTAAGAGGGCCAATCAGACAGTTCCCTGCAATACTATTTTAGGCTGACATTTAAATATTTGAATTTACAGGGACCATTTTATTTAAAGAAATTATCCGAACCCTTTTTCAAAATAATATTCAGTCACATAAAAATAACCCGGGATAGTGTCTATGAATTAAAATCTTAATCTGTATAATTTATGCTATCAGAAATTGTATTACACTTTCAGAGGGAAAAATCTGCACTTAGCCAACATTGTGGCATGGATCCACCAAGGTGCTGGAATGACACTGCAAGATGTCAGGGCATAACCAGCTGCATGTGGTGCAAGGCAGGACCACTCCATCTCAGGGTACAGACGGAGGAACACTTTAGAGACACCAATTAACCTAACACTGGAATGGTGGAGTAAATGGAGAACTGTATGGAAACCCACACAACACACAAACTGCCTGGCAGATTTTGCAAATTTTATCAGCTCTACCTCTACATGATCTCCTGGACGTCCCAAAATACAAACTGGTCACTGTCAATGGCAGATCATTCAGTGCAATGGCCCCAAAACTGTGAAATGCCTTCCTCAATCCTTTCAAATCTGCTCTTCATACTCTTCCTTCAAGACTTTTCTCTTAATACTTCTATTAATACTTCCCTCCTCCCTCCTTTTTAAAAATGTTAATTTTTTAATTTTATTGTGTGAAAATGGCTTGTAAAGTGTCCCTGGGCACTAGAAAGGTGTTATATAAATACAACTTATTATTATTATTATTAATATTATTATTCCTGTCGTTGGCTAAAAGGATGGGGCCTAGTGTGATTTTTTGTATGTTGTAGCCCACTTGCCTTAAGTTTAGATATACACCATGGTGAAAATCGAATAGCCTGCCATAACAAAACCTTTCTTTAGTAGGTAATTATAAGGTCATTTTGTTTACTGTATATTTTTGTGTACTGTGTATATTGTTACTGTGTAGTGGTCTGCTCACTCGCCCAAGAGTGTTATCTTAATCCTCGGGGGTCCTTAGGAGTTGAGCGCCATGTAAGCTTGCTTTTCATGCTGTTATTTTTGCACCCAAGCTCACACTCCAGTGGTTTCTGTCGGAGGAATGCATGTCTCATCTTTCTGCTAATAGGCAACAGTCCATTCCCTCCTCCCTCAGATATGTGCAATTGTGCCTGCGTGGTGCCCAACTCATCACTAAGGCACCGCCAGGACTGAAAGCCAGGGTACCTTGGTGGGATAGCCAACTGCTGCGACGCCACCCAAACACCACAAGCCCTGGAACTGATATGTATTTTTTTTTGTATAACATTAAAAAAAGAAGCCTACACTCTACGCTGTCTTTTCAACACTCAGTGCTGTTGGAATGAATGTTTCCTTAGGCCCCCATTATAGATGAGTAAACACGCAATCTGTTCTTTTCTCAGTACAGAGAAACATATGGAAATTATTATCTGTGGTAAAGTCCTATTCACTATTTGATGGATATTGAGTACACACTGGAGCAATCACTTAACGATAACACTGAACTTTGTCACTGTTTATTAAGGACGTTCTATTAAATATCCATCTAATCCCATTAAAAGTCTCAGATTGGGCTAGGATTGGCCGAGAAAATGCTTACATTGGCAGGGACAGTATGACTCACTCACCACTTCAATGTGGGTGCTTTTGGCCAGGAGCTCGGTCACACTTGTCCCCCAGACACTGCTCTCCACGCATTCCAATTGAAGTCCGCATGCTGCTGCTCCAACACTCCCTGCAGCGATCATCGATGGAGGGAACATCGAAAAGCTGTGATCTGAAAGAGATCATTAAGATTGACATTTGGGTGGAGGCCTTTTCAATTTCTTTCACTTTTTCAAATAAGCCACTCTATTTAAGTTCTGAATATAGTTCAAATCAATTATGCTTATTCTAAATACTTTAAAACCACAAGTCAGACTTACTAACAAAGTCCCACGACTTTTTCCCCATAGCTTCAATTGAATTTTCCATGACCATTTTTTGCATGCATAGTTTAGGGAAGAGGTATGGTTGTAGTTGTTTCCCTGGCCTCCATCTTGCACGATTTGTCTCCAAACAAACAACCGCACATTATTTAATTTATTATCTGGTGACGTGACAATAATATTTGGGTTACTAAAAAATGTAGGGTGGTCCCGATCTAATTTCTTATATATGATACCGCTGTTAAAGCTTGCACCCTAATAAAAAAAACAGTAGGCCACTAAATCTGCGTCTACAAATTGAATAAACCGTGAATGGACTGTGAAAAAAGTGTAATTATATCATTACTTTTAAACAAGTGACTAATTCTGACCCTCAGCTTGCAGTTAGCTAGTGGTTCTTAAACAAAGCAGTTTCTAATTAAGAAATGGAAAAAATATAGTATTGAAGTACATAGTCTTAACAAACATGACCTGCGTAATCCAATAAATACAGCACTCAAGTAATCCTACATGTTCTACACAGTACTGCCCTGTTTCTTTATACACTACTCAGAAAAGTTAAGGCATATTTTTAAATGAATACGAAGATGATCCCACAAGAACTGCTGGACAATCTGATCACCATCACTCTCAGTGTGTTTTGGGGCTCCATTGTTAACACCCTAGTGAACAGTTAATGTGGGGGCACTCTCGTCTAGTTTAACATGCTTCTGTTCACCCCTATAAATATATCACTTGCTACTCAATCACCATAATTGAGTTTGTATGTAATTTACATAATCAAATAACTTTCTTCGAGTTTTCATTTGTGTTTCTGTTGATCTTGTTTAACGAGATGAAATCGAATCCTTCTTTCTTTAATCGCTTCATATTCATGAAGCAGTGTATTTGCCATGTACATGGTCAAACGAGGTCTCTTCCAAGATCTGGCTGATCTTACTTGTGCAATCTAAATTGTTAATTTGTGTTTTCCTTTGCAACATTACATTGGAATCCCTTTTTAAAAGAGTTCATGCAACTGATTAGTTTTGATACCGTAATGTATGACAATAAGTGACACCACAGCACATGCTTTAAATTCATAAGAAACAGTAATGCAGTTTTATTGACAGACCTGCATTTTAACTTGAAGAGACTTAAGAACTGACTTGGACTCGCAAACAATGACTTGTGAGCATCTCTGCCAACAACCATGAAGCATTACTTAAATCACCGTTCTTTCCCATTCTAATACTGGGTTTGAAAACCAGCAGGTCAACCTGACCATCTAGACTACATACTGACCATGTCTATAATTCTCCATTACGCACCAGCCAGTCCCCTGGAATCCTGACCAGCATATAATTGCTTGGGTAGCGCAGCATTCTAATGCTCCAGTCAACCATTGTAACCTGGGTCTGCGTTCTCGTGGTGCCGTGCGGTTGCATCGGGCATCACGTACAGGCACGACTGAAGAGTCTGTGGGTGGGGTAGGTGGGGATCTCGTTCCCGTTGTTCAAGCTTCTCCTTCCAGCCCTGTGAAGGACTGCCATCTTGTCATTATAATTTTGCTAATGAATGTACACCATGCAAACAGCTTAATGGTTTCCAGGGAGTCTCACATCTGCTCTGAATGCTATTGCAGTTTTTGAGAATTCAAAGCTGACCCTTACTTTGGGTGTGAGTTACACTTCTACATTTCTGCCTTTCCTCAGCATGGAGCAATTATTCACAAAAGGGGTAAGAGTTCCTCCTCCGTCTTCCTACATGCTCACACATTTCTGAAAGGCTATGCTGTTTTCTGAAATGGCACCCTCCAGCTTGTCATCTGTCCAGTTTCCCAGAAAGGAATGATTGTCCAGCCTTACTAATGAAATTCCAAACACTTCTGTAGAACCTTACAAATGAACTCAGTATGAAATCAGTTTTGATCACCATTCTTTCACAATTCAAGATCAAATCTCTACTGTGCATGTCGACTGTGTGAAGTGAGTTCCAAAGTAGATCCAGCTCTGGATCCAGATATATACCCACGCTGGCTACTATATTAGGTACACATTGCTAGTACTGTGTTGGAACCCCCAGTTCAGAACTGCCTTAGTTCTTTAATGAATAGATTCAACAAGGTGCTAGAAATGTTGCTCAGAGATTTTGGTTAATACTGACATTAAATCATGCAATTGCTGCAGATTTGTTGGCTGTACATCCATAATGTGAAGCTCCTGTTCCACCACATTCCATTCTGAGTTTTCTAAGTTTTGTGATGTGGCAAGTAGAAGTATGGTGTGGTCAACAATACTCAGGCAAGCTGTGGTGTTTAAACAGCGGTCAGTTGGTATTACGGGACACAAAATGTGCCAAGAAAATCACACCATTACCAGCCTGAACTGTTGATTAAAGTATTTTGGGTTCCAGACTTTCATGTTGTTTATGCCAAATTTTATCATCCAACTGTCACAGCAGAAAATTGAGACTCATCAGACCAGGCAAAATTTGTCCAATCCTTTGGTGAGCCCGTATAAATTGAATAATCAGTTGCTTGTTCTAAGATTACAGGAGTGGTACTCGTGCAACCCATCTGCTTTAAGGATCGATGTGTTGTTCTCAAAGATGCTCTTTTGCATACCCCTGTTGTAATGAGTGGATATGAGTTAATGTTGCTTTTCTGTCCACTTGAACCAAAGACCCTAGAGATGGCACGGTGTCTGAAATCCCAGTACATAATCAGGTTCTAAAATACTTAGACCATCCTGTCTAGCACCAACAACTATGCCACATTCAAAGTCACTGGAGATCGTCTTAATCATGTCTACAGAACCGAACTGAATGCCGCAAGTTGCTGCCATGTGATTGGCTGATTAGATATTTATGTTAAATTATGTCACTGTCATTACCTGCACCTTTGCCAGTCTGTATATAACTAATACATATTATGTAAATATTACTGTATATTGCACTTCTGGTTGGATGCTAACTGCATTTCATTGGCGTTGTACTTATTGCACAATGACAATAAATTTGCATATCGGTCCAATAGATCTACAGAGGACGCCATTTCCACAGCTCTCCACACTGCACTGTCACACCTGGACTGTAATAACTTTGTTAATGTTAGAATGCTATTCATAGACTTGATCCCATCCAAGCTGATTACCAAGTTCAGTCATGTTACATGTAACTTTATAATCAAGTTCGCAGATGACACCACGGTGTAAGGTCTGATCAGAGGCGACAATGAGACGGCCTACAGGGATGAGGTGCAACACCTAGCTGCCTGGTGTGAGGACAACAACCCTGTGTTGAACACCCAGAAAACCAAGGAGATCATTGTGGTCTTTAGGAAGGGTAAGAGCCGAATGCACACCCCCATCTGCATTAATGGAGACCTGGTGGAACGTGTGTCTGGTTTCAAGTTCCTTGGCATCCACATCTCAGATGACCTCTCCTGGTCCATAAACTCCTCCATCGTGGTCAAAAAGGCACAGCAGCGTCTTTACTTTCTACGGAGTCTCAAGAGAGCTCACCTGAATCCCAGGATACTGGTGGACTTTTATCATTGTACCATTGAGAGCATACTAACAAACTGCATCTCAGTGTGGTACGGCAATTGCTCCGCTTCCGACCGTAAAGCGCTTCCACGAGTGGTGAAAACTGCCCAACGCATCACTGGCTCTCGGTAACCAACAATTGAGAACATTTACAATAAACGCTGTCTGAGCAGGGCGAGAAACATCATCAAGGACATTTCTCACCCTAACCATGGACTTTTTACTCTCCTTCCATCCGGTAGACGCTACAAAAGCCTCCGCTCTCGCACAAGCAGACTAAGGAAGAGTTTTTTTTTCCTGAGGCTATCACCCTGTTAAACTTCACACAGTCACTTTAGCTTCACCCTGGCACTGATTATCATTGTTTTGTTTTGCACATCCAACTGCATTATTTATTTCAGGTCACTCAGGACTGTACATAATCCACATTATTTTGCACATGTCCGTATTCATTTTGTACATTTTATAATGTATTCGTATTACCTGCTCTACTCAGTTCTGTTTACATTCTTTGTACTGTATATTCAAGCTATTGCACATTTGTATCACGTCTCTTCCTCTACCTCTAACACTTATTGCACCTTATGTAAATAATTACGGTATCTTGCACTTCTGGTTGGATGCTAACTGCATTTCATTGGCTATGTACCTGTACTCTGCACAATAAAAATAAAGTTGAATCTAATCTAAAGTTTAATCTAATCTAATCTAAAGAGTATTTGAACAGGTATATAACAAGCAAATGCCCTTATTCAGAGCAAGGCGTAATCTCGAGGCGTAAGGGTCTTGCCCAAAAACAAAACATTTGTTAACCCTTCAGCTTTCTTAATAGTAGCCACACCAGCTCACATAGTAGCATTTGACCAACTTGAACATATTGGTTCTAGTACTAGTTTTAGTCCCCGTTAGGCCATTGAACAATGCTCTTAACCCTCCATGACTTGGATTGGCCGTTATAACACACAGCATTTAGCTATACACCCTTATCCAGAGTGACTACTAAACACTGTAGATGTAAATCCCAGCTTTTGAGTTTTGTTCCATCCACCAAGCAGCAAGATATTGTTTTGTGTCAAAATGCTATACAGCTGGTTGAATGCAAAGATGTAAGAAGTCAAATCACACCATCTCAATGTACCTCATTCTGGAAAGTGGACCTGAGCCATAATTCCATTACCTCCTTTGGGGAAAACGGCTACCTTTTCCTGTTTCCTGTATATTCAAAGCCTCCTCTATGTTCTTATGATGCCAGTGTAATGTAGTTGCGTGGGGGATTTTACAATGGTTCCACCTGCCTGTTGTTGTTTATGAATATGTGCACTGTTAGTCATCTGCTTAGTGCTACAATGTTAAATACTACCATTACATCATGATTAAGAACCTAAAGTGGTGTTCGAAAAACACTGCTTCAGTTGTTCTGCCGATTTATTTATTTGCTATAGCAATATATTGGTTTGAAAAGCATGATTACGCATTAAAATAGCTTACATGTTACAGCATTCATCTGGATAACAGAGATTGACTGTTTCTACAGCAGAACTGATGTTTTTGTCTTAGATATAATACAAAAGAGATGTAAGTGCGCAGTGCCTCAACATGAATATAAGCGGACAGAAAATGGCAGTCCTCCAGCCTCAAAGACTTTCCTGACTGGCTATCTCAGCTGGAATGACGGCGTTTCTTTTTTCAGAGGCCGCGGAGGATGAGACGGACGAGCTTGGATAAACACGCGGATCGTGGGCCAGCTGCGCAGTTAGCCACCTCTCATGCCATGAGAACTACATATCCAAACATGAAAAGAAAACCCCAAACATTTACATTTACTCCCAAAAGCAGCAGCAGAGGCTTTGCTGTGGCCACTCTGCCTTCAGTTTATAGGCCTTATGAATAGACTCGGGCCTGAAGGAACACTCCCAAAACAGGAAACGTCCCACTGACACCGAAATTAGATAAGCCCCGCACAAAACGGCACACTTCCCAACTCATCGCAGAGTAATTGTATATAATCAGAGCAGCCTCGGAGGTTTCTGCATCCACATTATGGAAAATTATGGTTTAAAGAGTTTACAGATTAGAAAATGTGTGAACCTGCTGTTCTTGTATAATACTGTTGAACCCTGTTTTCTGATCGTACCTCATTCCTGAAGGCAGTGAAGCATATTTCCACCACTGACCAAAAATCATATACAGGCAAGTGTCGTCTAATGATCATATGATCAATGACTGTTCACTTGCAAATGAGGTCATAATAATTATAATTAATTATAAAAGGTAATAAAAGTCTTAACTCCAGACACTGCAGCCGTAACGGCCACCTCAGCAGATTTATATTACTTTGTTGGACCATAGAAAGATCTGACATACTTTGGCTTGCAGGGAAATTTGCCAAGTCCAGATGATTTTTCTTTCTTCTAAAAAATACGAGTCAAAACATTTGCTTTAGGACCACATGTCCCTACGATGATAGGGAATTCTGGAATTTTTACTAGAGAGGACGGTGTTTCTTGTCCTTATTTCTGTAACTGCTTCTTACAAAAATGGAAATTAATTAAAAACCATAAAGCGCCAAAGTCTTGCTTTAGGTGATTGAGGTTAAGGTTAGTGGTGGGTGTAGGTGCAGCATTAATTAGCTTCATTGTCATTCATGTCAACAGAAAGTCCTCACAAGGACAGCGAGACAAACTTGGCTGATGGTTTTGGCAAATGATTGTTCAAACTTTTGAACTTTCAGCCATTTTCTTAAATGACCGGCTGCCATTTCTAAAAATCATGGAATTACAGACTGGTGTTTCCACTCTACCTTGTTACAACGTGTTACCAGCATCTGTCCTAAACCTAAAAGCACTCAGAAAGTCTGTTTTATTAATCTCTTTAGGATAAACACAGATAGTTCTTGTAAAAATAACAGTCTTAAATTAAAAGTAGGATTACTTAATATTAGATTACTTACAAGCAAAGCAGTGATTGTAAATTAATTAATTACTGATAAACAATTACACACTGTCTGTCTTACTGAAACCTGGATTAGACCAGATGAATATTTAGCCTTAAATAAAGCCTCCCCTCCTGGGTACAGTTATGTTCAACGCCCTCGTCCTAATGGTCGTGGAGGAGGTGTAGCTACAAT
>JAVSBV010181954.1:0-26872 GCA_033117975.1 Parotocinclus spilosoma | reverse complement strand
AAAAGGAATAATGGAGAATGAGGAGCAGAGGAGGCAGAGGAGAAAAGGAATAATGGAGAATGAGGAGCAGAGGAGGCCTGTGAGAGGAACGATTCTGAGGAAACGAAACGCTGGGAGCTTCATTCTGGTCCTGCAGCTCTAATTCCAAACTCCCTGAACCATGGCACTTTAAATAACACACACACACACACACACACACACACACACACACACACACACACACACACTTCTCATTAGGTAGACTAATCTAGATACAGACGCCTACTTAAGCAAAAGAGAACATACCAAACCGCGCCAGCAGTAACCAAACTTTTAGACTGACTTGTGGAGCTTCTTTGTTTTTACCGGTTCTGTTCAGTCTTTTTGTTTTACTTTTTACATTTACATATTTTGTTTTCATTTTTGTTTCCTTTTTTTATTTTCCCATCTTTCCTTTAAATTCTAACCCTCTTTTTTCTTTTCTCCCTGCTTGGTTTTACTGGTTTCATGAAATCTTTCTTTCTTTTTTTTCCTTTGACTTCTCTTTTCTTTAATATTTTTCTGGGTTTTTATTTTCTTTTAATATTTTTGCATTATATTCTTTTTAGAATTTTCTTTCTATTTTTTTTAATTTACACTTTATTTGTTCTCCAGGCTTCCTTCTTTCTGTCTTTCTTTCCTTTGGTCTTTGTTTCTTTTTGTCTTTCTTGTTTTTTTTTAAGCAAAATGTATCTGTCTTTTATTTGTATTAATTTTCTTTCTTTCTTTCTTTCTTTCTTTCTTTCTCTATAATTACATTACATTTTATTTGTCTTTCAGTCTGTAGAAATCATCCTTTTTGTCTTTCTTTCTTTTTCTTTCTTTCTTTTTTGTCTTTTTAATTACATTTTATTTGTCTTTTAATCTGTAAAAATCATCCTTTCTTTCTTTCTTTTTCTGTCTTTCTTTTTTAATCAAATTTTATTTGTCTTTTAGTCTGTAGAAATCGTCACTTCTGTGTTTTTTTTTTTTACTTTTTTGTCTTTCTTGTCTTTTTAGAGCAATTTTTTTTGTCTTACAGTCTTTTCTGTGGAAAGCGTCCTTTCTTTCTTTTTCTTTCTTTCTTTCTTTCTTTCTTTCTTTCTTTCTTTCTTTCTTTCTTTCTTTCCCTTGCCTGTGTTTTTTTTTGTCTTTTTTCTTTACTTTTATTCTCTTTCCTTCCTTCTTGCACTACTTTCTCCGTTCTCTTTTTTCTTTTTCCCAGCGTTATTCCCTCATTTCTCTTGCATTTAAAATTGATCTCTTTTTCTCTTTTCTCTTCTTCTCTTTTATTTGACATGTATTTACCTTTTCTTCTCTACTCTTCTCTCTATATCCAATCCTCATTGCTTTTTATATTTATTTCCTATTCAGTTTTTCTACTTTTCTTTATTTTATATTATGTTCTACATTTATTTGACTTATGGAACCAATGAAAGAAAGAAAGAAAGCTTGGAGAACAAAAAAGTTGTAAATGAAAAAAACATAGAAATAAAAGTCTGGAAAGAAAGAAATACAAAAATATTAAATGGACAAAAGCTAATTAATCAAACTAAAGAAAATAAAAACCCAGAAGAATCTTCATTTAAATCGTCATTTATTCTCTAATTTTGCTTCTTGTATTTTTTGCAAAAAAACCCCCACAAAACGTTCTTATATTAAACATATTAAAGAATTAAATATGTTTAAGGCCTCCTTGGGACTGAAGATAATCCTGGAAGTAACCCCTTTTCCTCTGAACCAGGCTGCTACTTTAAAATATTTAAATCTTATCCGTCAGTGCCTTCACACATTTATTTATATTTCATGGATTTCAGGATCTACTCTTTCCTTAAACTACAGCGAGGCTAAATTAAATCAGAGAGAGAGAGAGAGAGAGAGCCACGTTCCGATTGGGAAAAATACTACGGAGACGCTGAAGGTTTGACCTCAGAGACACAGATCTGTCCTGAAATCAAAAAGAGAGACGAGAGGCTAAAAGCATTAGTGTAGCGCTGCCAGTCTCTGAGTGCCATTACATTAGCGAGACTCAAACCTACCATTAAGACGTCCTGCAGGGGCTTCGGTCCTTCAGTCTGCCTTCTGTCGGGAGGAATCAGAAACGTCCAAATCCGTGTAAGAGAGAGTGAGGGACGCCAAAAAAAAAACAAAAAACCGTCCCTAAAAGCTTTAATGCTGACTGACATTAAGAGGCAGAGAGACTGAACCCGTTTGTCGTAAAACTTTTAACCTTCATTTACCATCGCCCATCTGCAGCACATCAACACTGATCAGGGATCAGCAATAACCGTCGAGCCGGACCCATCAGCCAGAAAACTTTTAACCTTCAATTACCATCACCCATCTGCAGCACGTCAGCGGCGAGAAAAAAAAAACAAAAACACGTTCGACCTGAGAAAAATCCTCTAGTACAAACGTAAAGGGCATTGAGATTTGGTTCTCGGTTATGAAAGCTAATTAATAAAGCTCAGTGATTTGGCGTTTCGGGTTTTATTTTTGTTCCATTTCTCCTGTGAACACGTTTTAAAAAAGTCATATTTGTTACGAGATGTGGTGGTTTTTAGTAGGACCCAAGTATGCAGGATAGGATTCCACGACATATAATAATCATAATGGGGAAATAATATAGAACAACTGCAAAGGGATTAAGAGCAAAGCATAGGCTCCTAACACAAAAAAACAAAAGGATGAAGGGGCGCGCCGAGGTTGCGTCCCACCTGAAAGCAACGCGCGATTCAATCACGAGAGGGTGCCGAAGCGCCAACGGGGCAAGCGTGCAGAGAGAGCACGACTTGGGACGTCTCCCAATTGACGAGGCACGGAGGTAGTCCTAATGCCAGGGGGCGAAGGTGAGCTCAAAAGCGCATGTAGCGCGGGAAAGCCATGCCGGGACGCGTATACCTCAAACGCGCAGCCGTGTGGCCACTCGAGCTAGGGCGTGTCTCATTTCAAGAAGGCAGCCGACCAGAGTGAGGCTAAAAAGAGCACAAAAGGCGCCGAAGCTGCATGGGGCGAGCGTGAGCTTGGGTGCACCTGTGGCGTGAAGAAGCCAAGCCGGGGCGCGTCCCATTCAGGACAAGCAGCCGGCTGGAGTGAGGCTCATTGAGTACCGACGACGGAGAAGCGTGAGCTCAGGAGTACGGAAGGGGAGACCCTCAAAGTGCCACTAAAAATACTAAATACCTCGGGGGTTCCCCCTGTACACGTCCATTGACCCTGAAAAGCCCCCGGACGTTACCACTATCCCTAAAGGTGTGCGTAAGGGCGCGAGCATGCCGGTGGTCCCGAATGGCCCCGAACAGCGGTAAAACCCACACCTAAATAGCAGGAGAAGCAGCTGTTAGCAATCAGGTCGTAATTTGGACACTGGATATAAACCGGCTCACCGACCGGGGGTGCAGCATGTGGTTTTGCATTGTCTTTCTTATCTCTTGTTTTACAACCCCAAATCAGAAACCGTATGGGTTATGCAAAAAAAAAAAAAACACACACACACAGAGGTCCTTTATATTTATTTTATTTCACTGCAGACAGAGTGAATCTCATATATTTTATTTTATTTTTTAAACGGTAAATTTTATTTCATTTGTTAATAATCGTCTGCATTTCAGACCTGAAAAAACATTATTTAGGGCAATTTAGGGTTACAAAAAAAATAAACAAATAAGTAATGATGTACAAAGGCAGCATCCAGGAAAGGCTGAGTGTTTGAGGAGTTAAGAGGATCAGAGGAACTCCCTCCAGTTTATCACCAAATGTTTACAAACGATGTTCTTGAAGGAAAGATTGGAAGGGATTTATTGACTGTTGATATTTCTGTCTCTACAGACCATCATAATGTGGAGGAATTTCACTCCTAAAAAGCCTAAATTGAAGAGGGGTGATCTCTCTCCCCTCCCTCAGTCGTTCATCCATATCTGATAGGAGCACATGGGTAAGGGATTACTTTATCCAACCTTTATCAAGCTCTATAATACAGAGTGGTTTCCTTCCACAGCCCAAAGACATGCGTGTTAGGTTAATTGGTTACTCTAAATTGGCATTGTGTGTATATATATGTGACTGGTGTTAAGATAACCTTGTGTATGGATATAACCTTGTGTGTGTCGCTTACATGGCCACTGATGCCGATAGCGACGTTAAAAAAGCCAAATAAATAAATAATTATAAGTAGTCTTTAATGAGCCTTTAATGCTGAAAGTATTGACTGGGTAATAGTAACACTGAGATTTTCATATGTATTTATTCATATGGAAAACTCTTTACTTCAAAATAAAACATATCTAACTTGACAGTCATCATACCAAAATAAAAAAAAGACACAGATAAAACCCAAACGGTCATGTGTACAGACTCATTCTGTTATACAATGCTTTTTCTGTTGAATTTCCTTGTTGGATTTCAGTGGAAAGCTGGCTCGAAAGCTTGACGTACTGCTTCTGATGCCCTGAGGGAAAATTACACACCTTGCCACTCTGGTTACATGCTTCTTGAGAAGGCCTGTTCAGACAGGTGAACTACTGTGGAAATTAAAGAGAATGGATTTTCTTCCCTGAGCTCTAATAATTGTCTTGGTTTAGCAATGCCAATGGTTAGACATAGTACTCCCATGACTGTTATATAAGGTCTGTTGTGGACAACTATGCCACAGTGTCTCCAAACAACTATGTCACCAGTATTTCCAAACAATTACGCCACAGTATCTGAAAAACAATTGACACACTTCTGAATATGGAGAATATGGATGTTCGTTCTAGACACATTTACATGTTTCCGAAATGCAAAAAAGTATTTTCTTTTTCATGCACTGCCCAGTGAAAGTATGCAGACATACAAATTCCATGCCTTTATTTGAACCGTGTACTTTGGTACAAGACTTCGGGACAAGACTTTGAGGATGTTAGTGAGGTTGATATTGGGTTTCTTTAAAGATGTGTTGTGCAGACCAATCAAGTTATTTCATCCCAAACTCAAACATTATAGCCATTTGCTTCTATCGTATTAAAGTAAATAAATTCTTAATACTGACTCGTCACGTCTTCATCTACAACCACAATTCCAATGAAGTTGGGACGATGTGTAAAGCATAAATAAATATGTAAATAAACACAATGATTTGAAAATCCTTTTCAGCCCATACTCAATTGAGCACACTAGAAAGACAAGATTAAACCGATAAACTTTATTGTTTTTTGTAGATATTCACTCATTTTGAATTTGATTCCCTGTAACACGTTCCAAAAAAGTTGGGACAGGGGCAACAAACGACTGAGAAAGTTGAAGGATGCTCAAAAAACTCCTGTTTAAAACGTTCCACAGGTGACTGTCATGATTGTGTGTATAAAGGGAGCATCCCTGAATGGCTCGAGCAAGGATGGGCCGAGATTCGGCACTTTGTGGACAACTGCATGCGCAACAGTTTTAAGAACACCACTTCTCATTGTGCAATCGCAAGGAATTTAGGGATTTTATCATCTACAGTCCATAATATCATCAAAAGACTCTCTGCAAGTAAGCGGCACGGCCGAAAACCAAACGTTGAATGTCTGTGGCCTTTGATCAAATTCAAAATGCATGAATATTTGCAAACTACAATAAAGTTGATCCGTTTGAACATAAATTATCTTGTCTTTGTGTTGTATTCAATTCAATATGGGTTGAAAAGGATTTTGAAATAATCGTATTCTGTTTTTATTTATATCGGAATTGGGGTTGTAGCAGCTGCTGCCTTGTTTGCTCTTTACAGATCTCTGCTCATGCTCTTCGCTGGCGTCACAGCTTTTACATTTACTTTAGCACCATAAATGATCAGTGTCAGCAAAATGATGCAATTACCTTTTGTGTCTAGGACAATAAGACCAGTTCAGTGGTATTTCTGTCACCTGTGTTAGTGCTAGCCAGCCATATCTATCTATGATCTCTGTTATACTGAGGCGCAGTGATGACATGCACCTTGATTTGTGGACATTTCTTTACACTCCCAGATTGATTTTATGCCGTAGGGTAGATTTGGTTTGCAGGTATAAATTGAGTCTAGTTAATTATTATTTGCAGTATTATTTGAGCCACACTATGTAATATTGCAGCTTCTGATTGTAGTCACAACAATATATTTATTGTTATGTTGTTTATTGTAGTTAAAAATGCTGTTTCAATGTGTATTTAGCTTCTGTTTATTTAAAGGATTGATATAATGTTATTGATTAGATCACCTTTTTGAGGTTTTGAGCCCCCAAAACAGGCCACTTTGCACCATGTGCGAGAGTGACCACTTGATCAGTTACAATTTAATATTAATAATAATTATTACAATAATAATAATAATAATAATGTATATTTCATTTTAACTTTACAACTTAATTAAAACCAACTTGCAGGAACTTTGTGGAATAAATAAGAAACTGCACTTTCCAAAAAAAACTGAAATCTTTAGCTTCTAACATTTGTGAAGTATCTTTATGGAAATAGAAGTCCCAAGTTGCTTAACCCTTTGTCCATGAATGCCAAGAACACAAAAGCAAAAAAGAATAAAAAGAGAAAAACTAATCAAATGTGTAAAAGAAACTGAAAATGTACACAATATCAAGAGCTTTAAAGCTCATTTTTTAAGGTTGTATGATTCCTAAAGAAGGTAAACAATATAATCCATGAAGGTTATGGTAGTAGTGCCTGTAAGAATTTCAGAGTAAGTAAACTTTATATAGCACTTTTTAATTCAAAGCAACAAAACTGTGGTATGGGACTGTGGTACCTAGCAGTTAAGGTACTTGACTCTAGACCTCATGGTCCAGGGTTCAAATCCCACCTTTGCCAAGCTGCCACAATTGGGTCCTTAAGCAAAGCCCTTAACCCACAATTGATTGAGCTATAAGACTATCAGTTGTAGGTCAATCTGGATAAGATAAGAGTGCCTGCTAAATGCTGTAAATGTAAAATGTAAACAAAAGCGTGTCAGTATTAAATAATTTATTTTAAAAAAACAGAAAGATCCAAAGATAGAAACGATAAAATAGCAAAAGCTTATAGATTTGATGACAACTCATAAAACCTAAGAGAATAAAAAAAAAGGATGGGGATTCAGAGAGTCTGATGTCATAGGGAAGACGACTTTATAAATGTCCCTTTTGCTTTAGTTTTGTTGTTTAGTCTTGAAACAGCAAAAAGTCCATGATTTAAGAAAATCATCCACCTGGACCTCGAATGAAGAGCAAGTGATTCACAGATGTGTTCCAGTGCTACAATGTGTGAACTCTTAAAAGTAAGAACAAGCACTTTAAAATCACACAAAATGTACATTTTGTGCAAATTGCAACAGTTCTTTAGTGTACTGCTATTTGTTTGTGTTTGTTTACATTTCATGATACCAAGACTTTAGAAAATAACTGCACTCAATGCAATGGGAGTGTAAATCTTTGTTCTTTTGCCATCCGCCATTTTCATGGCAAGACGCCTTTGTCTGAACATTTTCTTCGGACTCCCATTGTAAAAAGTTTATCCATTGAAAGGTGCAGGTCACGCTTCTGATCGTGAGATCAAAACATCTAACATTTCTCACGTCCATTTTTTATGCCAATCTCTTCGAGCATTTGCAGAGACACCGTCTCCTGTGCCCATGAACTGATCTGGTATGTGATATGCAACACTGGTTACTAAATCCTGTTTAAAATTTAGGTCATTTCTGCTAGGTCCCACCCACATGATTCCAGAGAAGAGAAACAAACCATGTTTGTGTAAGCATGTAGGGCAAAGCCAGAATTCAACCTTACCTGACAAAACCCTGGTAATTAATACGCTCTTTTTACCGGCGAACAAGCGACTTCCAAAGAAGTTCCACTGTCCTGACTAAATACGTGATCTGTTGAAATATTTGAACGTTTTATGAAATAACAATAAAAAATAACAGGACAGTAGTCGAGGTGTATTTTCCAACACCTTAAAACGACTGTAAATCACCTCTGTGAATGATGTCCTGAAATGTTAGACATTCATAATTTGGAACTGTGATGGCTTAGCGGTTAAGGTACTAGACTGTGGACCAGAAGGTCCAGGGTTCAAATCCCACCTCTGTCAAGCTGCCATAATTGGGCCCTTGAGCAAGGTTCATAACCCACAATTGCTTGGATTATAAGACTGTAAGAATTGTAAGCCTCTCTGGATGTGAATTGTAGGCGTCTGGTAAATGACATAAATGTAAATGTCCTAAATTAATTCCAGTTGAGTAGCCTTACAGAGCACCAGGACCAAATAACACTGAGTTTCCCGAATTGAGCAATAAATGGGTGGGGTTAACAGTGTCTTTATTTGAATGCCACTCCCATTTATTTAGAAACAGCTTATAAAAGCTTAGCTGCCATTCAGTCATTGTTAGAATCAGAGGGAAGCAACATCCCTGGAAGAACTGCACGTTATTTATTTATTTATTTATTTAATCAATCAATCTTTTAATTTACTTTATTGTGACAATGGCGAGTGATAATTCCACAGGGTCTAAGGATATAATTAAATCTTCACAAAGTTCCCCATCAACGGTAAGTGCACTTCTAATTAATGGTTCAGTTTCTGTGTATTTTTCAATGTGCAGAATCTAAAATAGGTCATAGTTATTTACTAAAAGCAGTGATTCTTACAGTGTTTATTACTGTAGGTGAACTGAGGTAATGTCCAATAATGATTAATTGACCTTTTAAAAAATATATCTCACTTTTTAAGCACTGTAAATATATAAAATACATTTCAGTACATAAAATACATGCAGGACATTCAAATAAAGAACACTATAAAAAAAAGTTATTCTAACCTATATTTTTTTTTGAGAATTACAGACAGTATATAGAAAAAAAAATAAAATAAATTATAATCACGTTTAATAAAAAAGATTAAACTAAAAGTTACCTGTAAAAGCCAGAAAACGATAATGCCTCAGCCCGTGCAACCGTGACCAGGAACAGGATTAAAAAAAATTAATAAATGAATTATATAAAAAAAATAAAATATATAAAATAATAAATACAAATAAAATGTAATTAATAATGTGTAATCCAAATTTAGAAAACAAATAAAACATAATGTATATGCGTATATTTAAATGTATCTATTTAATTTATCTATTTAAATATAATTTAGAAACAAATGTATTTTACTAAATCAAGTACAAAGTTTAACCTGAATATAAAAGTCTGAAAATACAAAACTGAAAAAAGATAAATGCATTATTTTAAATCCCCAGTCAATACTAATGACCTAATTATTTAGAAATATCTTTAGATAATTATTGAAACTTTGACATCACACCTTTGTTGTTTAAATATAGACAACATTTCTTGTTAATCATAAACACCAAGGTACAAAAATGTGTTGCTTTATATCTGTCAGGTGATTACACTGTGCTCACCAGCATTAAACTCATTTTCTTCTCTGTTTAGGATCCAGCAAAACTCTACAAACTGCTGGAGGTGTTGGGAAGAGGCTCGTTTGGGCGTGTTTTCATGGTGAGAGTTTAATTTGGCTTTTGTATGTGGTGTAGGCACCGATCTACACATGACCAGTTGTTTGTTAGCTGTTTGTATAACTGTTTGGCATATCGTATGTACTGTATTTGGCACACCGACTTTCTTTAACATTAGTCTGGCCTTTACTTTATGCAACAATGATGACTCTGCCTTAGTTACCTAATGCTCTGGATCAGATCTCATATGCTGATGGTAAACTGATAGCATTCAGCAGATTTCTATTTAGTAATTTAGCAAAACTCTCTTATCCAGAGTAACAATTGTGGACCTTTAACAGTCCGTCTTAACCGCCGAGCCATCATGCATGTCCAAGTCTGAATTACACATTATTGTTATTATTATTGTAATCAAACAGTAGGTTTTAGGTTTAAACGCCCGAGAGTGGCAGTTTGGGAGAGCTGGGATAAGAACTCGCTGTCCGGACATTAAGCTATTATGTGAAGCTGGTTATTCTCTGTCAGCTATAATAGCTATATTATCTTATTATTTGAAAAATAATAAAGTCGTGTTACTATTAGAACAATCAGAAGGGCTGATGTGTTGTCATACACATTCATGCAGCGTGGTAATGGTGCAGAAGCGTGCCATTGTGACCCCGAATTGTGTTGTTAATTTAAATTACACATCAATGGAAAAAACATCCCGCCGCTTACACAATAAACTAAATCGAGGTGAACGGGTCAAGGCGGTCTTAAAGATTTTTTGAACTGCTGAATTGAGAAAATCATTAATAATTCATATTTAATATACTGCTCACGAAAAAGGGATAGCCCAAAAGATCTCCTATTGAAAGATTCCCTAATTTTTGTGAGCAGTGTGTTTGAAATAATGTAAAATAATAAGTGGTAGTACAGCCAAGAACACAACCTAACAAAGACACCATTAAGAGTTAAAACAAAGGACTTACTTTTTGGAACGGTTTGTTTATTATGTGTATGTTAGCATTTCCATATGTGCTTGACCTTTGCCTTGCATTCTCTGATTCATTTTAAAGTCTGGCAGGGGAAATCCCACAAGCGTACACTCATGCACTGTGTTAGAGAGCAACATTTGGCTTACTCACTATTTTTGTGAATGGTAATCAGGTGTATACAGTATGACCATATTTTCTCTGAAGTTTATGGGTGTGAGTCTCACTAAGTCTCACAATTATATCGCCGGTTTGATCAGGTTTGTTATATTAAGGATTAACGAGGTGCTAATGCGATCGTTTGTTTATTCCATGTTGGCCTCTCCTTATTGTTCCGGTGTGGAATCGAGAATAAAGTTAACACAAAAGTACATTCAAACGTTCAAATGTATTTCATTATTCGTTCCCAGTGCTAGCAATGTACTGCTAGTCAGGATATTATTGCTAATACCCATTAATCATGATATTTAACTGTGCTTAATAAATAAGACCTGTTAGTTTTTTGTTATTTAACAACACAATTGTGTTACGTCTTTTGATTTCTACCTGTTAGAAAAACAACAGAATGATGCAATATTGCACGTAACAGGAAAGCAGCATGTTAGTCACAGTTACTGTCAGGGTGTTGTGATGTGCATCTCAGCTTGTGTACTGTACCAGAGCATGTACGGTAAAACTCCACCTGTTTTTGGGCAATGAAGACCTGTTTGCCTTCTTTACTTAACCTGTCAGATCGCTAAAATAATTTTAGTTCACACACTGGTGTGTTTTATACACTTTGACCACAGGTTTGTGAATTAAACATAATATAGATTGTTTATGGGGTGAAATGACTTAAAGTTTCTAAATGTAAACTTACAAAACACACGCTCAAGTGTCCCTGAGGAGTCGAGAATGGATCATCCCAGGAAAAGATGTACTGTGTAAATTGCTTGAGAGTTTCATTCAGTTTCATCTACTATACATTTCTGATGGTAATTTGGCCACTTTATGGTTCCACTGTAAAAATTAATAGTATAATTGTAAACGTGGTTGATTATGAACTGACCATCAATTATTTCACAGTTCTGCTATGGATTGTGAGGTCATTTGGTTACTTCATGGTTTTACTGTCAAATTCCACAGTACATTTTTTCCTGAGATCATCTAAATGACAGCTGATCAGTGATTACCTTTGAATTTATTGGGATACTTGTTATTTTTTGAACCTCTGGGGTGTTCCCAAAAAAGAGACACTATGAGGACCAAAACTTGAAAAGACCCCAAGGAGGTTGGGTCCCTTTTTAAGTCTTGATCCTCCCATGGTTTTCCTAGCATTTTCCTAGGCACATTTTCCTAAACACTGTAGGCATGTTCATTTTGGGCTTTGGCCTTGAATATTGGAAATACTTAAAGCAGTTTGAGACAGGGTTCAATTGTAAAAAGCACTATTGAAATAAATTGGACTTTGATGTTGATGTTGACTTTGGCTGTTCAGTTGTTTCCACTCCAGTAAGGTCTTTACTTGGCCTTCACTCAGGAGGTAGAATTTGCATTGCCCTTATATTTGGTATTGTTGTTATCATCATTATTATTGTTACCGTTTTCATTGTACCAAAGTGCATTCGAAAGCAGGATGAACCTGATTAATCGTATTTTTTCTCCGTGTGTTTTCTGCAGGCTAAACATACCCTATCAGACACCCCTTTTGCTATCAAAGTCTTAAATCTAAGAAAGGTAAGAACTTGTTGTGTCATGCACATATTTACACATGACATTTTTAAAAGGCTTGTATACACAGCACACAAAAGTTACAAAACATTTCCTAATTCTTGTTAGCAGTATAGTTCGAATTGTTGTTTCACTATTTTTTTTACTGAATATGTGGCTAACCAATTAGCTACTAGCTACATCGTTGCCACATTGCACATCCTGCAATGCGTATTTTGCTAGCTTAACTGATAGGTAATAGGTAGTAAACTGTTACACTATTAAAAACAAATAAATAAAAGAAATAAAGTATGAATTAACTATTAAATAATGAATCTATTAAAGAAAATGTTGATAGTTAATGAATACATGGATGTGATTAATGAAATAAGAACGCATGAATGAACCAGTGGTGGAATTAATAAATGAGTGATGAATGACTACATGAACAAATGAACAAATTAAAGGACAGAAAAAGGACAGGATAAATAAATAGAAAAGGTATTTAGGAATGAACTGATGGATGATTATATGGATAATATTATTAGAAATAATAGAATAACAATAGTTGTAACAATAGAATGAATACATGACTATACATGACATAATTAACAAATAGAGCAAGAATTTGTTTTATAAATAGATTTATAAGAAAATGAAGAGATGAATGTTGGAATGATCTTGCCCTTGCAGTCAAACATGGAGGAGCTGAAAAGTGAGATCAACCTCCTGAGGAAATATTCTCACCATAAGAACATCGCCTCCTTCCATCGTGCTTTTGTTAAGATGAACCCGATTGGTACTGAGGACCAGCTATGGGTGGGTGTTAATATTTTTAGTAATTTTAATTTTTAAATCATTCAATCTTTTTACTTTTCATTTGAGTCTTAGCGAAGTTTAGCATCATTGTGTGACGGAGCAAATAATAATTGCACATATAAAATAAATTTCCTATTAGTGTATACTGACTCTGTGTGTGCGCATGTGTGTGTGTGTGTGTGTGTGTGTAGTTGGTGATGGATTACTGCGCCGGTGGCTCGGTTGCAGATCTGGTTAAGAGTGTGAAGGGCAAATCTCTGAATGAGGAGTGGATTGTCTACATCAGCCAAGAAATCCTGCAGGTCTGTTGCTTTTAAAAAAAAATGTCCACAGTTATTTACCACACTGCCAAATGTATGTAGACACTTCTTCTGTTTAATCCATAACTCTGTTCAAACTGCACCCGTTGCTAAAAAGGTGCATAAAGTCAAATCTCCATAAACAAACATTTAGAGCTAGTATTAATTGATCTGTGGTGAGCTGGAACGGTGTAAAGCACATCACCATACGGTCTGACCGGACTGCACAGAGCTATGATCTCAATCCCAACGAGAAGATTTAGTCCTTCTGTGAAAGCAACAAATAAGCACTTGTGCAGTGTACACAAACATTTGGCATATATTTAAGTTCCAAAATACAGAGAACAATCTCTTCAACCTTTGTGTTTTCTTCTGTTTAGGCTTTGGCACATCTTCATAAATACGGAGTCATCCACAGAGACATTAAAGGGCAAAATGTGCTGCTGACAGAGAGGGCTGAGGTTAAACTAGGTAAGTGCGCCGCCCTAGTGGCATGGAGGATTTTAACTGTCAATGTCAAATGTCATAATAAATACTGTAAATGTATTTAAGCAATAGAATTTGAGAGTGGTAATGTAAATAACATGACAGCTGCTGTAGATAATCACAGCCTTGTCGTTTTTTGTGTTCAACACACAATATTAAGGGTTCTTTAGGTTAAATACAACAACATAAATAATACTTGATTAATATGATTTAATCTGAACTATGCGGTGATAATTCACTACCCCGCTTTGAGACAAAACTACAACTAAAACAAAAATTTATTGTTAACTGGATGCTACTTAATGTATTTAACGTATATGTAATGCGGTCCTGTATTATTGCTCTCATATAAACCTCTTATAAACGTTTTAGCACTAACTATGCCTACATTAATCAAATGTTGCAAACGGGATACAAATCCTGGAGCTACGGATCCCAGATTTGCTCCTTATCTACAGCTTTTTAGCTTTATCATGGAAATCCGAGTGTTTCTCCGTGCTCTGGGATTGGATACACGTTCATTTCTTAAATCCTGAGGGATCCCAGAACTAAACATGCTCCTGCTTTAGATGTTTACATTGTGTGACAGTATAGAGCCTACAATCTAAAAACAGCCAATTCATTTCTAGTTCGTCACTTTAAAAAAAAAATAAAACCAAGTTTACCATAAGCTGGACACATTCTGGATATGAGGTCACTTCCAGTCCTCATGCTCTTTCACAATTCTATAGCAAGTCTATGTACCTGTGCTGTATGTTATTTAATAATTGCTTAAATTATTTGTGTGTGTAGTGGATTTCGGCGTGAGTGCACAGACAGAAGGTACCCTGTGTCGAAGGAACACCTTCATTGGGACTCCGTGTTGGATGGCACCAGAAGTCATTGACTGTGAGCACACTAGCAATTCCTACGACTACAAGGTAAGACTTACGTCCTTTTCTTCTAACTGTCTTTGCTTCGTATCTGACAGACATAACATTCCCTTTAGCTGAATATCAAACATCCAGAAGCAGACCACACCACCAACAATGTTTACATGTTTACGCCACATGAGTTACATTTCTGTTCCCTATAAACGAAGAGTGCCATATTGTGATGTCACGAGGCAGCAGAAATTGAAGTATTGAAACAATAATTGGTTCTAACAACAACAGTCATGTGATGGGGGAAAATTTGACTCATTGGACCATTGATCCAAGATTCTTGGACATTAGAGAAGGATTAGCATAGTCACAGGCTTGATTCTAGGCAACCCCATATTGTGTGTTGGGCCACATTCGTCCCGTAAGAAACATTCAGCATTTTTGCTGAATACCAAAATAGTTCTGTCCATTCAGACCAGACAGGACAGAATTTATCGCTCTCAAACATGAATGGATACTAGAACCTTGTCACTAATTGGTGGTTTGTCCTTCCAGGACAACTGTCAGTAGATACTCACCACTACTCTAAATAATTGTTATTATTTACTCATTATTATTATTATTAGAACTAAATACTTAATTAGTACAATTAACATCTAAGTCACCCAGTCTTGGTTCTTTTAAGGTTTCTCTATTATAACGTCTAGGGTGTTTTTCCTTGCCACTGTTGTCCTAGGCTTGCTCACTTGCTCAGGGTTTGGCCCTAAGATAATCCAATATTGTACAGCTGATTTGAACTGCTTTGTTGAAAGTGCTATGTAAATAAATCTGACTTGACTGACTGACTGGGAGCAGCCCAGAGATAATCCAACCCAGTCGCCTGGCCATAATGACATGTCCCTGGTTAAACTGGCCCAGGTTTTTAGTCATGAACTCTGCTCCCATGTGCAACATGTCAACTACAAGAACCTACAGTTTACTCACCATGTATAATGTCCCGGAGCTTAACATGTGCTCCTATAACCTGGTAATAAACCATCAGATAATAAACATAACATGATTTGTTATTTGGTCTATGGTTTATTGGAGTGTAGGTGCAACAGAAGCCTCTGTCACGTCTGGTAACTTTGTGTTTTGTTTGTGTTTCAGAGTGATATCTGGTCACTGGGCATCACAGCCATTGAAATGGCAGAAGGAGAACCACGTAAGTACGCACACACACACACACACACACACACACACACACACACACATACACATTTTAATGCTAGTGTGTTTTTGCTAAATTAAATCTCTGTCTTTCTCTGCAGCTCTGTTTAAAATTCCCCCAGTTTCAGCAATGTTTAAGATTATTAAAAGTCCTGCTCCAACACTGAAAGGCAGCAACTGGTGAGTCAATCATCTGAAACGCCTCCTGGACCTCATGGTCAATTCTGAGTTCTTACAAAAACTTTTTAGTTTAAGTTTTACTCATTAAATCAGTAATCATGGCTAAGGTTGTTTGTTTATCATTTTAATAGCTAATGCTGTAACTGCTAATACTAACAAGCTAGCATGAGTAATCATTAAATCTTGTCATTCTGAAGAGGATTTTTTACGTTTATAAATTCATTGCTAATGGAAGCTAGGCGGGGGAGCATAAAACCACCTGGCCTGAGCGATTCTGGCTTGACTTTCAGATATTTTTCGATGCTATGGCTACTGCTACATAAGATCATTGCTAGTTGATCTTTTTTTTAAGCTAACGTATTAAGCTGTTGTTTTTTTTTTTCTTTCTTGTCTCCATTCAGGACCGAAGCATTTCGCTCATTTGTTGAGACTTGTTTGGTGAAGGATCCAAAACAACGTCCGTCCGCTGTGGATGTTCTGGACCAGCAGCTTTTCCATGACCTCAACGTTCGCTACATCCGCTATCACATAGTGCAGCACTGGAAACGGAAGAAAGGTAACACACACACACACACACACACACACACACACACACACACATACACACTCACACAGTATAAATGAGTATCGAAATGCCTCTTGTATGTGGTACTTTGTGTTCAGTTGGTTCAGCTGCTTATTTATAGACAAGTTACAGTGGTACTCATCGTTACTTCATTCCAGAAGGCAAAAAATAATGAGTATAGAGACATTAAAAAATAATTATTTTATATACATATATATATATATATATATATATATATATATAGAGAGAGAGAGAGAGAGAGACAGAGAGAGACAGAGAGACAGACACAGAGACAGAGAGAGAGAGAAACCAATAAAGATGTAATTTTTTGAAATTACAAGTTCAAGCTGGTGCTTGAGTGTTTGGGGACAAGTAGCTGTGAAGTCTCATGGGATCTCATTAGCCAGATCTTATGGCCTTAATCTCAAACATCACAAAAGAGCTCTTCGATAATAACTATACTGTGATAATAACTATACTGTGATTATAACGATACTGTAATAATAACTATACTGTGATAATAACTATACTGTGATTATAACTATACTGTAATAATAACTATACTGTGGCATTAACTATACTGTGATTATAACTATACTGTGATAATAACTATACTGTGATTATAACTATACTGTGATTATAACTATACTGTAATACTAACTATACTGTGGCATTAACTATACTGTGACATTAACTATACTGTGATTATAACTATACTGCAATAATAACTATACTGTGGCATTAACTATACTGTGACATTAACTATACTGTGATTATAACTATACTGCAATAATGACTATACTGTGATAATAACTATAACGTATAATGTAAGTTCACTTCCTTGACTGTATTTGATTCCCTGCTGTTACGATAACAAATAAAAATAGAAAATGCAATGGCCGAGACCAATGAGACATGCTGAGGACTTCTGTAATAGCTTATATACTTGGTGTGCGTGCTGCACAATATGACGGACGTCTTTGCGGTCATATTTGTTACCATTTGGCAAAACCAGCATGTGGGTGGAGCCATGTGGGTGGAGCAGGTCTCTGTCAGGTTTTAAATGTGTTCATGTCTTGTGTTGTAGATTATCAAACGTCCCACAATGAAGATGTCGCCAAGAATGCTGATCAGCACGAACCCCAGCTTCAGGTATGTGTGTGTGTGTGTGTGTGTGTTGGGGTGTAGGAGGGGTGTGTGTGTGTGTTGTGTGTATATCTGAGGTCTAACAACGTGTCCTGCGCCCTCATTGTCTCTACAGGAGCCTGAAGTGAAAGAGCAACAGCAGACACCTGACCCCATTGACCATCAGCAACACAACCAACAACTACACAAGCAGCAAAAGCAGCATAAACAGCAACAACAACATAAAAAACAGCAACGCAAAGCATCACATCTTGGCATAATCAATGTTAAAAAAGCATTTGCAAAAAAGGTGAGTGTGTTTCACTTAATAATATAGTTTAATAATATAACAATAAAGTTCATAATTGCAGCGCTTTTCTTAGGGTAGTAGTTTGGGTTGTATACTCTGTTACATTTTTGTATTTGTATTTTTGTATACTAGGATGCACTTTTTGTTGCAATAGCATTCATTTTTGGCTGCACTGAGTTCATTGTATCATTTTTATATATTTCTTTTCCCAGAAACCCTCTGCTAACTCACCTCAACTCCACCAGAAAAAAAAGGGCTCCCATAAGCATGAACACAAGCAGCAACAAGACTGGAAGGCTGACCCTCCTCTCATTATCCCTGAAATCCACATTTCCGATCAGTGTGACGGAGGTGTAAAGTTAAGTAGAGAAGAAAGGCTGAGCCCTGTGGAGTCCGACCCCAAATTATTGAATGAGGACAAGGAAAGTAAGATCCGACCTCGCTCCATTTCGCTCTCGCCCTGCCGTCAAATAAAAATAGCACCTGTGGACCAGTACAGTGTCAACAAAACCAAGAGCCAGGAGTGTGTGAATAGTCAGAAGGAGAACATTTTATCCACCTCCGCTCCTGAGAGTTCGATGAGACAATTGGTGGAGAGAAAGAAACGGAGTCAGTCTGAAGCCTGTCAAAGAAACTGGCTAGCCATTCCTCAGCCCCGAGGTTCCTGCTATTCCTCAGACTCCGAAGAAGAACGGAAAGGAAACAAGAACCACCGTCCCAAACAGGACCTCTCGGCATCGTATTCACATTTGAACTACATGCAGTGCAACAAAATCAAGTCGAAGTTAAGGCGCTCAGTATCTACTTCTGGCCAGAAAAATCTAATCTCGGATGATGTGCAAACTAAATCCCAGTCAAAAGATAGCAACATGTGGCCTCCACTGAAGACAGTGATAAAGGTGCTGCGCTTTTCACCTCGGGTGTCACCCAGTTCCAGTCCAAACTCCTCCGTGACTGGATCTCAAACAAGCTTCCATTACTCAAGTTCAGAATCTGAATTAGAAAGCCCTTTGTTTGGCATCCCTCCAGACTGGCAGTGTTCGTAATCGTTCTGCTCTTTGTCCTCCTAAAACAAAGTCCTGAAGAATGGTAATGCCTGACAGAGCCCTGATGTTTAACTCCCTCAGCCACGTTTGAGATGAACTGGAATATCAAAAGTGAGCCTTCTTAGACGAGTGAAGACTGTGGAACTGTATAGTTTGGAACAAAAACATGTTTGTGTGTCATTTCAGAATCCCATCCATTCATGCTGTTGTGCAAGCAGCTTTTATTTGAGCATTTAATAGCAATGATGTACGCATCATTTTAGCCTAGTTGCTATTTGATTAAAATGGCTTTGTTTTCCGTCATTGCTCTCTAGCATTTTATATAAAACTGTGATTTTTTTTTATATTTTTGTTTACAACTTTGTACTTGTTGTCAATTCCTTTAGTCTGTAAATGTGCACTTTTGTACAAATAAGCATTCTTTTATGAATTTTTGCACCTACAGGTCGTTACACTTATTGTAAGTGGTTCTTGACTAAATGTGTATCAGGGTTATGTGTAACATGGGGTGAAATTCCACCATCTAATTGTCATTTACCATGTAAAGATGTTTAGGATGCTCAATGTTTTGTTGTATACTTTTTTATTGTGCACTGCTCACTTTAGCAGTATTTTACTGTTGGTACACGATGTTATACTCAATAAAACATTTTATATATGGAAGAAAACAGGGGACTTTCCTGTGGCCTAATGCTGCCCTGCTACATGCTACAGTACATCTTATTTTAACCATGCTAGAATGTGATAGGCGTTTTTAAACGAGGGGCCTTTCCATTCAGCCCCCCCAAAAATTCAGCTGTTTCTGTTTCTGTGATTTTTGTTAAAGTTTTCATGATATACTGTTTGTAAATGTGAAACGTTTGGAAGAAAATAAAACGAAATGTTTTGAAAGGTTTTTGATGTTTCATTATTTAATAGTAATATAAATCAAATAACAATCTACTTAAGTTGAAGTAAATATTGGTAATACAATTAGTATTGTTTTTGATCAGCCTGGTAACCCATTACTTGGTAGCTTTAACTCAACAGATTTAACTCTTGACCCTTTATTAAGTCAAAAAATTTGACCCAGTGCAGTGAGTCAAATCCTCAACCCAATGTCCTGGCTATAAATAACCGCGCATTGGCTCGGTCCCTTTTTTGACCCAGTGCTGGTTTAGCAATTCCACCCAATTTGGGTTATTTTAACACAAAAGTTTTAAGCGTTTTAAGAGTCTAGCCAGAGTCGTTCAGGACAAGTCAGTCTTTTTCTCGTCTTGATGTCCCAAAAAAATCACTGCTCACACACTTTAGGGGACATTTATTTTGAAGTATGCCTTCATTTTGGTGATCGGTATATTATTACAATAGTTAGCCTGTCTTACGATATTTTGAGTTTATGATAGAAATCTCACAATAAAAATAAATACACATTCAGCAGAAAACGTGCTTTGATTTTCCATCCATTATCTTCCACTTAATCCACACGGGGTCAAACGGTGCCCACCCGGCAACTCTGGGCGCAAGGGCAGGAACAACCCGAGACGGGGCACCAAAGCAATGTAGGGAACACACGCATAGCGGAACACACTAAGTGCAACTTTAGGGACACCAATTAACCTAACATGCATATCTTTTGAACTGTGGGAGGAAACCCAGAGTAAACCCACGCAGACACGGGGAGGCCCACACAGAAAGGACCCGCAGTGGAAAGGTGATCAATTTCATATGCAAATTTCTGACTTTCAGTTAAGCAGCGTTCCAGTAAGCTGGTATCAGTATTTATGCAAATAAATTCAACTAGCTATAAATTCAACTACATCCAGCTATAAAGAAATGTGTCTCCCATGTGTCCAAATGACCTGATTTAGCTTTCTGGGACTCACCTACATGATGCACCAATGCATCAATTCTTGTAAATAATGACCATACAAAATCATAGTCTGTGACTAACGATCTTTTTAAAGTCTTTTCAGCTTTTTTTTAGACTCTTCAATGCCTTTTTGTGTGAGTGCTGCTTAGCATAACATAAACGCCACAGGAAATAGGATCTCCAGAAAGTGCAGCACATGAGTTCTGTTAGGGTCTATTGAGAGTCAACTAAAAGCACATGGTCTAAAAGCACGTTGTGAGAGATTAAACTGACTAACGAACTAATTAAAAGCTGAATATCATTAGATGTGATCTCTCATTAGAGCCCTCTCCAATATTACGTGGATAAGAAAGTGTATGAATAAATATAGATCACGTTTTGGAGCGTTTAATTATTTTATTTGAAAAGACATGTGTATTTTCAGTAAACAGTATGTGTATATTAATTCTGTAGCTTTAACTTACTTTAATATAGTTCTTTAGTATAGTTCTTTAGTATAATTTAATACAGGCTTATACGAGAAATATGCGTAAGATCAGACGTGATCCAGGGACGCCCTCTAGTGGACAGGTGCAGAATTGCTAGTTTTAGGCGTATTGATTGCTTTGCTTTGTAATTTATTATTTAATGTTTTTGTTATTACTGTAGTTAATAGTTTTATATGAGTATGCTTCAGTGTTATTTTGTATTTCCCATTTTGCTGTATCATTCATTTCTGTTTTCTTATTTAACTTACTTTATTTCTATGTTTTTGTGAAATGTTTTGTTGTGCAGGGTCCCCAAATTTTTGCATACTACCGTAGGTTAATTAACACACATCCAAATTACAAACACCTAATTCAAATATCCGATTAGTTAGTCAAATTCTATTGCCTATTCAGCACAGGGGCTCGGTGGGTAACACCGCTGCCTCCCAGCAAGAACGTCCCGGGTTTAATCCCAGGGTGGAGCGGCCTCAAAAGGACACAAAGAGTCCTTTGTGTGGAGTCTGCCTCCCCGTGTCTGTAAGGGTTTGCTCTGGGTACTCCGATTTTCTCCAACAGTCTAAATACATGTGTCTTAGGTTAATTGGTGTCTCTGAAGTGGTGACTGTGTGTGTGCCCCCTGGATGGATTGGGTGGGCACCGGCTGGCCCGTAAGCCTGTACGGATTAAGCAGAAGATAATGGTTGGATGGACTAGGGCCCATTTTTAAATCCATTGGAACTATGGTGGATGATAAACTTGCCCCGCGCGTAAATACCGGCCAAATTACTGTCAAAGCAACAACCATGCTGTAAACTCAACTGAAGCTCAACTAGAAAAACTGGATCTTTAAAGGCATTTTTTTAAAATAGCTGTAGCTCTGCATGCAGAGATGCGTTCACTCTTTCTGAAAGACTCTCACTGGACTTTGAACCATGTGTATTTTCTTTCGTTTAGTATCAAGATCATTAGTGTTGTGTGATGCGGTCTGGCTCTGTTCCAGTTTGGCTGAAGATCAGAATTTTTAAGTTTAGGTTCCAAACCTAACAAACAATTTATTTATTGGGTACACTTTATCCCTGAGGGAGGAACAGCCATGACAATCAACAATCTGCTGTCATACGTTAGAATTCACAGTTCTGGAATTCACTGCAATTAAGCAGTTCAGATCAAACTACTTAAACACAGCCAGACCATTATTCAGTTATTCCTTCTTCATCACACCTGTTTCCCTTAAACATGGTTGGTATGTTGTTTTAAAAGTATATCTTCCATTATCACCACTGTCTATTACATGTATGCCGTTTTGTTTTCTTATTATTTAAAATTGTATTTTTTCTGTCCTCATACCTTTACCTTTACCAAGCCCTTAAACAGCTGCCAGGTCACTGAAGGGCTGCCAGGGGTCCCTGTTTCTTCACTGGGCGATTTCTGTCTTTCCACTATGGCTCAGAATTACTAAAGTTTCTCGGTTTATAAACATGTCTGCATGTGTTCATTTAAATCACTCTACGTACAAGGGTTGGACAAAATACTAGACACCTGTAACAATTCTATGAATAGAAGTCAAGTCAGGTTTATTTATACAGCGCCTTTTACAATGGAGCATTATCTCAAAGCAGCTTTACATTGTTCTATAATCTTATAAAGCCAATCCCAACTTTAAAAAGCCTAGGGCGAATAAATATGATTATTAAGGAGACGGTTTCCCCTGGCCTTTATTTTAAATTATTTGTAAAGAAGAAAATCTTTTACCTTTAAGATTTCCTTTAGTCTGTTTCACTAGAATATTCCGTAATGGTTCAGGTAGATTTAACTGAAAGAAGCTTGACTTTCTCCTGGTGTACATCCACTCACTTTTTTTTACAAATTACATTTATTTTAGCTATTTAATCTATTAATTTCACCCATACAAATGCACTGAGGTAACTATTTGAGATGTATTTGCTGCAGGTGTTTTCTAAATCTGTACTGTTGTTTTCTTAAGACTCTTAATATGCTTGTCATCTGCAGCAGGTCAGTTTCATTGTAGCTTTTTGTAGTTGTAATATGTTTTGCATTGTTCTGCTTTATGTTCTATTATTGTTTATTAACCCCCCTGCAAAAAAAAAAAAAGATTTCCAAATAGGTCACTTAGTATCCACTTCAGCTTGCTAGACCTAAATGATAGACAGAAGGATGAAAGTTCTGAGGACACATTGTGACAACCTGCATTCATTTATTATTCTTCATTCAATTATTCTCGTTTTTATTTAAATGTTTACTTATCAAGTCCCACGCTGTCATTTTTATATAGACTATATGGTTTTATTCGAGATATTTTATCTAGTTAGCTAGATACATATAAAATTGTTGCTGATATGCAGAAATCATATCATTTTGACATAATTTTATTTATCTGTTGTTATTTACTTAGTTTTACTCTTAATATAAACTTAATTATTTCAATTAACATCTATGCTACCCAAAGAAGATGGGTCTGTTTTTGAGTCTTGTTCCTCCCAAGGTTTCTTACTCACAACATTCATGGCTTGCTCAATTTTGGATTGGCATTTTAAGATAATTTAATGCAGTAAAGCTGCGTTGAGACACAAAGTGCTATATAAATCAATCTGACTTGACTTACTTTTGTGGCTCCAGCCATAGCGCTGTTTCCCTCTGTTTCTTAAATGCTCTAAAATGTGTGCATACCATTGAAATAATCCCCACATTTTATTTTACAAAATAATGATTTAATAAATCTGAACCAGGATGTGTGATACAAGATAAACTGCAAAATGATGCTAAGCATGTAAGAAAACATCAAATACAATTTATATTACATTTATCTCATGCGTGTTTTTAACTTTGAAAGTATTATTAACCATTATTATTAACCAACTTATTTGAGATGATGCTTATACTTATTTGAGAAATGCTTGACAAAGGAGTCCAAAATATGCAAATGAACAGGTTATGTCCTCTAGGGACATTTAGCAGGTAGGGGTGGTGTGAGCAGTGAGCTAAAAAATCTCTAGTTCAAGTCAAGTCAAATGGATTTATACGGCACTTTTTACCCACAATTGCCTGATTATTATGAAATTATTCTGCAAATCTCTAATCTACAGAACTATGAACTGCTTTAACCCTCCTTCACACTGTACTTCAGGGAATAGAATTACTTTAAGATGCTTAATTACAGCTTTGGTTATTTGAACTTTTGAAAATGTAATCAGACTTCATTTTTAGGTGTGGAGGTATTACACGATTTGGCTCGAGGGGGAACGCTTCATATGTGGCACATGTATTGCATATGTTTACATTTAGTGACGCAACAGAAGCCCTCAGGCAGAGTGGCATTGCTTTCCACTGAGACAGGGCACCACCCCTACAGTGTTCTGTAAAGTTTGTGACTCTTGTAGATAGTTATTTTTAATATTTCTCCATAATTATGGCCTTAATGATCATTAGATTTCTACACATTTACATTAATTAGCAGACGCCCTTATCCAGAGCGACATACAATTCAGTCTTACCATCCAAGCAATTGTGGTTAAAGGGCCTTGTTCAACGACCGAGGTGGGACACCTAATTGGCAAAGGTATTTGAACCCTGGACCTTCTGATCCATAGTCCAGTACCTTAACCACTATGCCACCACAGTCCCTACAATACACAAGTACTAGCACTAGATAGATGGAACCAAATCAACACATGAGAAAAAATGCTTTATTTGGTTTTTTTTACTGAGAAAAATGATCCAATATTTAATATTGTGAGCTGCCACCCTGCTGTATTTGAAAAGCAAGGATCTTCAAAGAATGTTTGTGGGAGTGTGTCATGGTGCGAACAAACGAGAATTCTGAGGATCTCAGAGAAACACACTGCCTTGCAGAATAAGAAGTTTTTTCTTATCTTTGAAGCATGGTGGTGGTAGTATTATGGTGTTTTTCTGTTTTAATGCATCTGGGCCAAAAAATAAAAAGAATGGAGCAATAAATTCTGAATTCTTAAGGTAAATGCCTGGACCATGGACTAAACCTGACGTAAAAAAGCGAACCATGCAGCACAACAACGATTCTGGGCACACAAGTCGTTCTACCAAATAATGGCTAAAGATGAATAAAGGTATTGATGTGGACTGGCAAAATGTATGTCCTGACCTTAGTCCTAGTGTGAATACGCCCTAAAATTCCTCTCAGCACAGTTGCACACAGGGACACATTAAACACTGAAAAGCAAAGGTTTACAGACAATTCCCTCTCACAGATGTGTGATATTTAATAGTTTTCATCAATAATTTAATGAATTTCATTGCTTTCTCTTTATTTACTTCCCAGGACTCCTGTGAAAGTGTGATGATGGTCAAACTTATGCAGAAATAGAGAAAATTGTACAAGGGTTCACAAACCCTGTAGATGTGGTTCCACAGGGCCGGAGTCTATGATGCTCCCAGGTTCAGGGGAATGGGCCCGGGGAATGTGGTACAGGCCAGGTGTGGTTTTATTATGCCTTATTTTTGTTTCTTTCCCATGTCAATGAATGACTAAGTGAACCTGGTCTCTGCGTCACATTCCTTGTATATACACCCAGGTGAAACAGGTGTGGGCCTGCAGTGTGCTAATCTTAAAGGGCAAAAGGGTGGTAAATTATTCAAGGCTGCTGGGAATTTTCGGTACCTCTTAATTTCCTAATTTGCGCCACCATGCTCTGGTTTGTCACCATGTCTTTACTAACAGTGTGGATTTACGTCCATTAGCAAGCTTGGATAAATTCCTCTCTCACTACCTCAGTACAAATAAAGGTGTATGTCAGTTACTGTGCTGTAAGTGTTGACACATGATATGAAGCAATTGTTGCTTTGCCTTCTCTCCAGGAAAGGTCTTTAACTTGTCATAGTTTGCAAAGATGGCGGTAAAACTTTCTTATGACTAAATTATTAGGAGGGGGCTTCAGGGCAAACTGTAAGATGAAAAACAAGTTTCCCATCATGGGTCAACATGTTTCATACCAAGTAAAAAAAAATCACACGACTAAATGGGCTGATTAAAATCCATATCTAAAAGAATATTGCATAGATGGTGATATTTTTCGTTGGTGGTCCACTGTGGTTTCAGGTAAACGGTGACATGTTCATGGTGCTTGTTTGATGGGAATACTTGGTCACAAGTAGGCAATCTTTTGGCACGCAATTCCAGGGTAAAGGAATTTGTTTGTGCTTTAGTAATAGGGTGGGGTGGAGGAGAGTATCAAGTTTCTACATTACTGTAATTATTAAATGTCCCTATAACTTCTTTCCTGTGAAGACATGTTGCTGGTTCAGATGAGGAAAAATTGGTTACTGAGGTTAAGGTTAGGGTTAAGTGTAGGTGTAGCATTCATTTGTTACAGTAGTATTATGTCAATGAATAGTCCCCAGTCCCCATATGGGACTCTGGTGGCCTAGTGGTTAATGTATTGGACTGTGGACCAGAAGGTCCAGGGTTCAAATCTTACCTCTGTCAAGCTGCCACAGTTGGGTCCCTGAGCAAGGCCCTTAACCCACCATTGCTTGGATTGTAAGACTGTATG
>JAVSBV010181944.1:0-13174 GCA_033117975.1 Parotocinclus spilosoma | reverse complement strand
TAAATAAAAGTATGAGATTTAAGGGAAAACACAAAATTGTCTAGGTGACCCCAAACTTTTGAACGGTAGTGTATGTTACACCATGATGATGTGTTTTGAAAATTGGAACCGGATTACCTGATTATTCTAAGAGATTTTCATTACAATTACAATATAAAACTACATGGCTAAAGGTTTGATATTTGATTGAATTGAGGTCAGGGCTGTGTGTGAGAAGGTCAAGTTTTCCACAGCGTACATCGAAATTGCTTTTATTTTGCATCTTTCCCAAATATATTATTATATATGCAGTGTTCAAATTTTATTATGAGCATTACTTTTTGAGTAAAGGATCTATGGAAAAAAAGTCAAATATATAGGCATTCCCCATCCTGATGCCACATAGCTTGCAACATGCCATTCATTCTTAAGAATCTCATTATATGTTGTGACACAAGTTTTCATTTCACTTTAATAAAAAAAGCTTAGTCTAAATGATAGAAATTAACCTCAGACCACAGATTCACCTAGTAAATGTCCAGATGATAGAATAATAATTAAAAAATAATTTTCCACTTTTCCACTTCCACATTTTACTGTTCAATAGAGTATAGCAAAGGCATGTTTTCCAGCCAACACTTTGCATTGAGCGTGATGTTCTTAGGTGTACACTATTATGGCCAAAACTTTGTAGACACCCCATCTAGTTAGGGAACCTTGTTATTTTAGTTTACTATGTACTAACTGTAGATGCATACAGGCATTGAACCTCTGTAGACAAGCAGTAGAGGCAGCATAATGCAAATCTTTTAATATACATTATAGCTTTGAGGAGAATTGGTTCTATACATTTCAATAATACTAATTGTTATTATAATGCATGTGTTGGCAAATTGGAGTCAGATTTATTTACATAGTGCTTTTTGCAATCTAGCATTGTCTCAAAGCAGCTCTACAATATTATGTCTTATAACACCAATCCCCCAAATTGAGCAAGGCGAGAGGTGGCCATTGTTGCCCATTGTTATTTAGCTACCTTGTTCATAGTCCTAAAAAAAGACATCTACTACATCTACAAATCAAATATTTTGGGCTCATATTATCTGCAACAAAAGGCAAAGTGAATGTAAGATAGACTGTGGGGATTTGTTGTCGTTGTTGTTTTTTCTTTTCTTTTTTTTCTCCATAGTGTCCCAACATTTTGTGATTTAGGGTTGTAACCAATGTGCACAAACATTTGGCTTTATAGTGTAAATAAACAGAGCATAAATTGGACTGCCAGAAAGTGTAGCATGATTCATCACTTTATTGAACACATATTTCATACTCCAGCCAGCACAGACATTGAGCATGTTCTTGCAGTAATTTAAGCCATTTTCTTCAGATAATCCATCTTTATGGGTTATGTAAATTACCTTCTCTGTGTATTTGGTGAATAATCTTGTTGTTGCTATTAAATATTTGAACTTTACAACAACACTGCAGTTGGCTGCTCCTATAAGCCAGAAAATATCTGGTGTTTTGGCAATTCAGTTTGCCCATGGACATTGCATGGCATTGCACTTATACTTTGCTTTAAATCTGAAACTTAAATCTGAATTCATGAATTGTCATTTGCTTTTAGATTTGCTTAGCATAGTAAAGTCTAAATCAGTCTAAATGTCTGATACAGAGTAAACATTTCTAATGCAGACATTGGCCCAATGTAGAGAAGAAAGTGTTAAAACTCTGCAAAATTTAATTCTAGAAATCTCTTTTTGATTCCTTGCAATAGCTTTGTAGAGAACAAATATGCTTTTGAACAGCAATCCTGGACTTTCTATTGATCCGGATATGTATTCACTGGATATGCTCAAAATACATCCAATGTTGGAAGTCTCTAGTGCTGTATACTTTTAACAGAGTAAAGGGGATGTTGTGTATTGGGGCACACAAGTTTAACAAAATGCAATCAATGCTTTGGGCTAATGATTGTCAGAGTTCAAAGAATACTGTACAGAGGTATGAGAGGTGATCAGGGCGATCATTACCACAGTTCTCTTGAATGTGGTAAGTTCTTTCCTGTATTCCTGTGAGCAATATTTGCAGGATTATGTTCCCATTACTGCTGTTTCTGCTGAGCCTGCAGAGTTTCAGTGGGCCTGCACCAGCTGAGGTAGGTAGCAGTTGTTGCACATAATTGCTTATGCAAACCTTATGCTGATTTATAATTAATTATGCTTTGGTCCACTCAAAATCTCAAAAGAGAAATGTACAGCATTGAAAATGCCTATTCCAGCATATTGTGCTTTTACATACATGAGACAAGCTGATGACTTTGTTGTTAAGATTTTGGATGTTTGCCTGAGATAGTGTTTGCTAATTCATAATCTATTGCAGGATAGTGTGCCCAGCATAGCTGAAGGTGAGCTACATCAATTCCTAATATTGATAAGTGATTTGGCATTGACGTTTCATGTTAATGAGCTCAGTATGTTCTTACTAACCAGTGTACATATTTATTTTTTGCCATCGAAAAGGTGCAGTTGAAGCACTGAATGAGACTACGTATGAGTACTACATTGAAGAGACTTATGAAGATCAATTCCAAAACTCTTCTGACTGGGTGTTTGACGACATAGGTAGCTTACATTTCATGTTATAGCAGGAACTTTCACACTGAGTGTAGTTTGGCTACTTCAGTTTCCTCTCACATTCTAAAGACATGGCTTGGGTTAACTGTCCTCTCTAAATTGCCACAGTGTGGCACAGTGTGTGCCTGACTAGTATGGATATAATCATAACACTGACCAGCACTGATGCTGATGTGACACTAAATAAACAAATAAAGGTAAAAAATATGGGAAAGCGTATGAAAAAGATTATGGAACCACTGTAAAAATGTATTTCTCTATTGCAAATCAATCACCAACTTCTGTAAAATACTATTTTCAATATAAGTATCGTTTTATTTTTGCTCTTTTGCCGGAATAATTATGTCTTTGAATCAGCATTATCTAAAATCCAATATTCGACCCACAGTTACCTAATAAAGTCATATATTGACTTACCACTTATTTTATATAGGTAAGCACTGTTTAAACACCACCAGATCAACAAACATTTGCCTTAACAAGGGAAATCCTAAAGATAATATAAATGTTTAATAGGACTTACTAAAATCTCCATGCATTGCAGCTGTAAGCAGCCATTAACGGTGTGGATCCAGCATTCATGTTATTGTGTACAACTATATTACCGGTTGTGTCCTCCCCTTGCTCGTTAGTGCACATTTGGACTAGAGACTAGCTCGGTTCCAGACTTTTTGTGCAGGTATCTAATTTTTGTGTCAAATACTGTAACCAGTCATAACCTGCGTGTAAGTGTCTGCACTATTGTAAGTAGTACCGCATTGTTTGTCCGCTCTGTCTCTGTCCCTCCACTATGTATATGTTTTTTTTTTACCAACTTTTGTGCTGTGTCTATTGCAGTTTTGGTTTGTTTTTTTTTTTTTTCATTTTTCCCTTCTGTCAAACAAAAGTATCAGGTCTATCATACCATCCCTTAAGTGTTATGGCTTTTCCCTTCACATAGTTCTAACAGTACATTACTGTATTTTCTATAACTATTCTAAATTGCCTTAAATAAAAAAATGTTGGGGATTTGTAGTATTAGGAATGTTGTGTTCCACTCGAGTTTTCAGTGTATCTCTAACAAGTATAACTGCAAAGTTTCCTTGTGAACATAACCCATATATTTACATAACATAGCATGTTCCATTACACATATCACAATGTGGTCATTAAACGGTGCTTACTGTATTTGCCACTTACTTAGTCACATCATGCAGGTTGCAGAAATGAAAAGTGCAATCCAAGTAACTTAAAGTTAACAGACATGTGCAAGGATCCAACAGTGCCAGCTCTGTGGTTTTGTGACTTGTTCACAGTGTCACCACTTCACATTTACTGTAGGACAAATGGTTAAAAAAAAACTTCATAACCATGCTACAGCAAGGACTATGGACAGGAGGGGATCCTTACCATGTCCATGATAAGGAAATAGGATATTTACATTCCAGGACATTTACAGATCCTGGCTATTTAATGAAGGCAAATTCTCATGTTAGTATTTTTTATTACGTTATATTAAATTACAGTTATTAGACAAAAATAAAATATGTCACAGTGAATATGTTCAGACACAACGTTCTATCTGTGGGTCTTTTTTTTGTCTGTCTGTCTGTCTGTCTGTCTCTCTCTTTTTTCTATCAGTAAAAAATACAGTTATGTTCCAAAATAATAGTATTAAACAGGCTTAACACAGATTAGATGGCATCTGTTGTATGTTCCTCTTTTTCTCTCTTCTCAGATGCATGTGACCCAAATCCCTGTTATAACAACGGAACTTGTGAGAGTACTGGTGATGGTGATTTTGAATGTGTCTGTCCTCGACCTTTCAAAGGCAAAAGATGTCAAGATGGTTAGAGGCCACTTAAAAATGTTCCTTTTCTGCTCACTTAACAAGACTATGTGTTTGTTTCAGCCTTTGTTTATTCTCTGCTTTTCAGTTATAAACATGTGCAGGAAAGTTCAGTGTGGTCATGGTGAGTGTGTGCGCATTGATGAAGAACCTTTTTATGAGTGCAAGTGTAAAGCCCCCTTCCTGCCTCCCAAATGTAAGAGAGGTAAGAACCTTTGTAACTTTTAACAATGGGCACTAGAACACACAATGTAATATTGTTTTCAGTAAATGCACCATATAGCAAAAGTTTGCAGACATGGTCTATGCTCTAGCAATTTTAGTTGAGACCTGCTGAAGGAGCTTAAGCGTATCACTCTTGAAATAATAAAACATACTAAAATATTACAGACAACCTATTTGAAAGGTTGTCAACATTCTGATGGTTTATTTATGATGCATTTATTCTCAAATAACCCCTTAAATTCCAGACTTATTAGTTATTCACCATCACCTTGACTGAGCAGTCTGTCAGACACCTTGTAGATGTCGCTGGTCACACTACTGCAGTTTTAGCCATTATTTTACACTTTATTTAACCCGCTGGCTAAGCGGGCAGGCCAGTTATTCATCATAAAATATATTGTATTGTAATAACCATGGAAATAATAAACATGGTAAATGTTAAAGTGAATAATTTTCCCTATTGTGTTTTCTCATTTAGCCTCACCATGCAATCCAAGTCCCTGTATGAATGGGGGAACATGTGTAAAAGGTCCTACAAAGGCCAAATTTGTGTGCTTGTGTCCTGAAAACTACAGTGGAAAATTCTGCAAAATTGGTAATGTCATACCTTACTGCAAATCCAAATGCTTGTCTTTCAATATATTAGACTGCCAACTAACTGTGTGTGTTGCCTTTAGCTCCTGATGACTGTTATGAAGGGGATGGTTCATCATATAGAGGTTTTGCTAGTGTCACAGTGTCTGGACTGGATTGTCTGCCTTGGAACTCACATCTCATCCCGTATGTAGGGGGTTTTGAAGATGAAGATGCTCCAGTGGAGGATGATGGAATTGGACGTCATAACTATTGCAGGTCATATGTGTGAATGTATGTCTGACAGAAAACAAGATGATAATGGAGCTTAATTTGAAACTAATACAACTGTTTTTACTGGATCTTTTCTGTTTCAGGAACCCAGACGGGGAGAGCCAACCCTGGTGCTTTTTTAGATACAAGAACAAATTGCGATGGGATGACTGTGAAGTCAGAAAATGCCAGGAACCAGGTACGTGTCCGTCCTATTATATTTCCTTTCTTCATCCCAACCCAAAACACACTAGTGTTGATAACATTCATAATTTTTTTTTTACAGTTTCTCCAACTAACGTATCAATCGCTAAAGTGTCTCCAACCACACCTGCTCCTATGGCTGAGTTCTCTGAGTGTGGAAAGCCACAGCCAGTCAGAGTAATGGGTAAAATATTTGGTGGGAGGAAGGCCAAACCAGGAGCTCATCCTTGGCAAGTCTCTTTGCAGATCCGCGCAAAAAACAGCACTGACTTCTTCACTCACAATTGTGGGGGTATTCTCCTGAATTCCTGCTGGGTCCTCACTGCTGCTCACTGCATGTAAGTGTTGTCTATAGAGGGCAGTGTTTGTACAGTGGGGCAGTTTTGAGTCAGCCACTGATTGTGCAAGTTATCTACTTTTAAAGATAAGAGAGGTCTGTAATTTTCATCATAGGTTCACTTCAACTATGAGAGACAAAATGAGAAAAAAATTCCAGGAAATCACATTGTAGGATTTTTAAAGAATTTACTTGTAAATTATGGTGGAAAATAAGTACTTGGTCGCCCACAAACAAGCAAGATTTTTGGCTCTCACAGACCTGTAATTTCTGTATTAATGTATTAATGGAACCTTTTTGACCTCGTTATCTGTATAAAAGACACCTGTCGACAGCCACAGACAGTCAGACTCTAAACTCAATCCTGGCCAAGACCAAACAGCCGTCGAGGGACACCAGGAAAAAAATGAAGACCTGCATCAGGCTAGGAAGAGTGAATAAATCAACTGTGGGAGCAAATGGAAGAAAATGGAAGACATACAAGACCATTGATAATCTCCCTCAATCCGGGGCTCCCGTGGGGTCAAAATGATTATGAGAACGCTGAGCAAAACTCTCAGGACTACACCTGCAGAGAGCTGGGACCAAAGTAGCAAAGGCTACCATCAGTAACACACTACGCCAAGAAGGGCCTTAAATCCCGCAGTGCCAGTCATGTCCTTTGTTGGTAAAAGTTTGGAGGAAGAAGAATGCTGAGTTGCATCCCAAGAACACCATACTTACTGTAAAACATGGGGGTGGAAACATTATGCTTTGGGGCTGTTTTTCTGGAAAGGGGACAGGACGACTGATCTGTTAATGGAAGAATGAAGGGGGCCATGTATCATATATGTATATGTATATGTATATGTATATGTATATGTATATGTATATGTATATGTATATGTATATGTATACATTTACATGTATAATGATCCCACACACACCACTTAGGCAAAAAAGTAGTGGCTCCGTATAAACATTTCAAGGTCCTGGAGTGACCTAGCCAGTCTCCAGATTGCAACCCAATAGAAAATTTGCAGAGAGAGTTGAAAGTCCATGTTGCCCAGCGACAACCCCAAAATATCACTGCTCTAGAGGAGATCTGCATGGAGGAATGAATCGAAATACCAGCTATAGTGTGTGCAAACCTGGTGAAGTCTTACAGGAAACATTTGATCTCTGCCATTGTCAACAAAGGTCATGTTACAAAGTATTGAGCTGAACTTTTGCTATTGGCCAAATACTTATTTTCCACCATAATTTACAAATAGATTCTTTAAAAATCCTACAATGTGATTTCTTGGTTTTTTTCTCATTTTGTCTCTCATATCTGAACTCAGCCTATGGTAAAAATTACAGACCTCTCTCATCTTTCATCTCAGTGGGAGAACTTGCACAATCAGTGGCTGAATTTTTTGCCCCACCATAACTACCTCCCTCCTATTATACACAACCCAAGACAGAACTAACGCTTCAACATGAATTAACATCCATGCCCCCTGCTGGTGTTTTTTAGAAATGGCGCTTAAACTGACACTACTGCATTAATCACTGTACACACAGTGTGGACAGTTGGATTCCTGGAGCATGTGTGCACAATAAATGTCTAAACAGCAGACAGCACAAGGTCACCAGCTAATTAAAAGCCAGTTACACATTGGTGCAGTTAAAAAAAGAGTATAGATAGATAGCGCAGAGCACCAGCAATCAAAGAAATACAACAAAAGGACAGTTTTTGTTCTACAGATATGCGCTGTTTAAGTTCTGATCTGATCTGATTAATCTGATCTCTTTAATGGCAGAGGACTTAAAAATGAGGGGATACTTTAAAATGAATACGAAGAGAATCCCACAAGAACTGCTGGACAGTCTAATCCTATTTTGGCAGTCATATTAATTTTGAAATGTCCTTTAATTTTTGTGAGCAGTGTAACTCCTACAATAGATCCTTATTTATGTACATTACTGTGTTTTCTATAACCATTGTAAATTTCCATAATTTAACAAAGTTTAGCACGGTTATAACGGTTTAGGCTTCAAATGCGGCTGCATTATTGATGCTGCATAGACGATAGAATATTCCCATGATTTGCATGCAGTTTCCCTATAAAATAAGTTAACAATGCAAGAAAGGTGTTTGTGGTCATTCATTGTTTTGTTCTATGTACGTTAAGTGGTTAAACTTAGAAACTTATAAAAGTTGTAAAGATATAAGCTGTTCACTTATTCATTATAATTTTGTATGTGTATTTTACATTGATGTTAAGAATGCCTATGTGAACACTCAGCGAACCAGAACTAAAAAGTAACAATGTATCTGCTTTGGTCCGAAGCAAGTGAACCAAACAGCAAGCATAAATGCACCCTTAATCTAGACTCACCAGCAGCCACATGTCATTTAACAAAACATATTTTGGGCAGAAATACACTGGACATATATGACTTACTAACTAACTACATTTGTGGCGAGTGATAATACACAGATTATTCTGAATGAAGTCATGTGCCAGGGCTCTGTTTTGAGTTTCACATTCCATTTTCGACACCAAATGTTTGATGTCCAACACATCTGCATAAATGTTTATGCTAGAAGCTTGACTTTTTTGAGCTTTAATATTCAGTGCCATTCAGGCCAATAGTCCAAAAACCTAATTAAATAAAATGAAACACAGGCGAAGAAACAGCCAGAAAATGCTAGAGAGAACATTTGTCAGTGTTGAGAAATCTGGAGCAAAGTGCTTACGTCATTTAGCTATGTTGCTAACTCCCTTTCTTTCCAGCCTGCTTACCCAGATAGCAGTGAATGGCTTAACTCCTGAAACATGTCTGTACTCTCTACATAAAAACAGATGTGTGTTCTCGTATAAATATTTAATCAATTTGCACTTTAGGGAGAAGAACTGGAACTAGCTAACAGCTCTAAACACATCTGTCCTGCACTGTAGGTGGCAGAAAATGGGCACTTTTTGTCCACACGTTAGCACAAAGTTGGCTTATTCTTATCAGGACCTGTACCTACCTTTATTCCCCCCTTGAGAGAAATTTCAGAGTATTAAGAGATTTCTTTTTTGATGTTGTCATTCTTACCAGTTTACCAATTACCAATTACATTTGTGTAAACCTCGGACAATTAGCTAACTACTTTTGCCATAGGAGCCTCATAGCTTTAGGTAGCAATTTAGCCCACATATTTATTTATATAGTAAAAACGCTCTTAAAGAAGTCTCTTAGAAGGGTATACACTAGCATGTCTGCTAACCAACATCGCAATCTAAAACTATTTATTGACTAAATTTAGAGTACATGTGCTACATTTAAGCAATAATACAGCAGAGAGAGTGCTTTAACCTGTGCTGTGGTTCTAGCAAATAATTGTTTTTAATACAATTACCATATGAAAGATATATATTGTCTCTTTCGTTCAAAAACTGTCTTCGAATAGTTAATTCAGCGAATAACAAAATATAAAAAGCAACATATGCTTATGCACCAATTGCAATTTTCTAGGCCGTAAACATATGACCAGCCGTTTTATTCCCCATTTTCAGCTGGATGATGCTGTTTTAAAGTTCCTATTAAAGAAGTTCCTCCACAGCTTATTTTCACTGTGTAATTATTGTAAACAGCACCCTCTGACGTGCTTTCCTGCTCAAGACATGGCTGTGTCCTAAATAACCCTACTTATTAGTCTTCCTTTTCAGTACTGTGCAATACAGAGTTTGGTCTGTTTTCACTATCGAGTAATAGAAATAGAACTCAAAACACTAGTAACACTTAACACTTTTTCTTCAAGAACATGCATTAGCAGCAGTGTCAAACAAACCGTGCTTACAGCTCTGCATGCTACATATGAGAACTGAATTCTGAATTAAATCCAGTAAAAGGACTGTGCTGTTTGTGTAAGTAAAGTGTGATCAGCACAGAATCGGTTACACTGTATGAGACTGATTCGGACATTTACGGCGTTTAGCAGGCGCCCTTATCGAGAGAGACTTACAATTCAAACAATTGCGGGTTAAGGGCCTTACGCAGGGACTCAAATGTGGTAGCTTGGCAGAGATGGGATTTGAACTCTTGACCTCCTGGTCCATAGTCCAGTATCTTAACCACTCGGCCACTACAGTCCCAGTCCCACTCCCCGGACAAGGCTTACCACGATAAAAAGTGAGAGGAAAGTGCTTGATCTCTGCATCTTTAACACATGATTTTTGTGATTGTGGTAACATAAATTAGTTAAGTTCGACTCCATCATGGTAACTGATCTGCAGCTTAGCTTGCAAAGTACACAATTCTGATTAGTCTTAAACTTTTCAAACCGTGTCCATGCGACAGAAGTAGCTCCTTTTTTATTTATCATATCACACAGTACTACTAGAGTCTGATAAGGTAAGGGCAGCAGCTGTCCATGATTGGGGAGGGGCACCCAGCATGAGCATGTTCACAGTATACAACCATAATTGTTACAAAATCACATAATATTCATAACTAGAAAATGCAGTTGCCTGAGGAACTGCGAATGTGTGTTGCATCGGTGCCTTCGGTTCTGGTCGAGCGTGGGCCCAAGACACGGTCGTGAATGAGCACAGGATTGATACCCATTCGGGCATGGGCCCGAGACGCAGTGTGTTCTGGTCGGCCATGGATCTGAGACCTGGACGGTTCTGGTGAGGGCTGGGTTTGAGTTCCAGCTGATTCTGGGTCAGGTGTAGGGACGAGATCCAGGTCAATTCTGATCGGGCTCGGGTCCGAGTCCCGGTTGTGAGCTATAGAAGTTTAAAAACAGCCCTATTCATTGTCTATGAATTTTTGGGCTGGAAAATCTGGGGCACCGGGTGCACGGTTCGAAATATCTCTTAGCTATGAACCAGCACACTTCTCCCAAACATCCCAGACGTTTCAGCATTCGTCCTGTTTCGAAACGTCGAAAGCTCTAGGAGGAGATACTGCCCGAAAATTTTTTTTTTTTTTAAATCAGATAACAATATATGTGTTGCTACAGCAACACACATAATAATAACAATAATAATCTCTGCTTAATCTAACAGCCAGGAGAAAACACATCACACTTTAAAAAAGCAAAAGCACACAGAAACTGTGAGCGGTAATTATTAGGGGGACATTTCACACCCGTCCAAAGCCGTCCTCTGGTCGAGCTAGTCCTACTCCCTAAAACAAAGAAGGCTAAAAGCAGTGAGAAAACTGCAGGTTTTTATAAATAAAGCAGTTAAGCAAGCACTGTGTTTATCTTGTGTGTACTGGGGTGTGGAAGAGTGTAATTGCATCACTGGCATGGTGACTATTTAACCACAAAGACCTTATAATGATGTCAGGCAGCCAGCAGCAATGGCCTTGTGCCATGATCTTTTATATTAACCCAGTGCTATTCAACACTCTTCAGAACTCAGGCTCTCTTTGTAAGCATTGTACAGTCAAAACTGACTAACCACAGAAATGTTTGAAAGCAAACCCATTACTCAGCACTCACATAGTCCTACTCCAGGTGTCTCTCAGCCTCAGCTCATTCCTTATCAACCGCTGTACCACCTTGACTCATCACTTGTCACGTTTTTGTGAGATTTTGGATGGTACTACATTAGTCCCTTAAAGTGATGCTCTCAAAAAGCCTCCAATAATTAAGCAAGTGTAACGTTATTTACAGTATATGAACATTTGCTACAAGTAAGAACTTTTTAGTGATGCACCATAATCAAAACTCGGTGGGTAGCACCACTGCCTCACAGCAAGAAGGTCCTGGGTTCAATCCCAGGGTGAAGCTGCCTGGGTCCTTTCTGTGTGGAGTGTACATGACCTCCCTGTGGTCTGCGTGGGTTTACTCCGGGTACTTGGTTTTCTCTCACATGTGTGTCTGGCCCGCGACTCCATGTGGATTAAGCGAAAGTGAATGAATGAATGAATGAATACTCTCTTAGAATAAAGTTGAACACTACCTGTCTAATCTGTACACCCACTATGACCTAGGGATGTGTGATACTGACAAAAGATTGACAAAGATATCAATATATTCTGGGAAAGTAAGCATATGATGAAAAATCAACAGCCTGAACTGCTTACTCCATATCCATATCAATAATTTCCTACTAACAATACTCACAATCCATCTTAAGCAAATCAGAACCGACAGAAGGGTGAATAACCAGAGGCTGGCTTTAATCTGCATCTGCTATCTAGGGTTGTTTCTTAAATTTGATGGGAAATGAAACATCCCCATGTGAGAAATAAACATGAGGACATTGGCCAACTTTGAAAAGCTCTGACATCATTCATTTCAGACTTATGCTATTAGGGATTTGTCCTTGTTGCCAAGGCCGACTGTCTAAGGATGTTATTATTTTAACTGCACCTTACTAAGATGTATTTAATGTGATTGTGGCCTTTCTCTGACTCTGCCAAATGGCATGAGAAGCTGCAATTAAGCGTTCACTCAACTGAGATCACCACAGCTGATCACAATCGTTTTTTTCCAGATTTCTCCCCAATTAAATGTCACAATCCTTCTATTCGGCCAGAATGTTTCTTTAATTTGCCTCCAGTGGAGAGTTGCCAGTGTACACAACATTCCTAGACTGCTGAAAGAGTGCTAGTGCATTGTTACTAAATTATGTCAGAAAATATCCTATCCTCCTCCTAGCGAGTTTCTGTTTTTGGATTTTACAATGTTTACATTTATACTCTGCACTCACAAAAATTCTTTGTAGATTTCTCACCCAGTCAAATGTGATTGCCATAAGCCTAGGAGGCTAAACATGTTGCTGTCCTGTTTTTAAGTCAACACTGCAGTGCTTCAAGTAAAGCTTCAGCAGGTCAACTACTATTGGATGCCTAACTGATTAGCCTGTCATTCTGATGTCAGGTAAAATCTATTCATTGTCTGACCTTAAGTCAGATTTAAGCTAAGGCATACATGTATAGGGTACATATCAGAGCTTATAGACAGTGCAGCTGAATCATTCAAAAATAAGGCTGTGCAATTTATTTGTTCAAACCAATATTAGCCGTTGCCAACCATATGAAATTTTCTTTTTTCCCCAAATTCCATTACACGCACACACACACACACACACACACACACACACACACACACACACACACACACACACACACACACATACATATATATAT
>JAVSBV010181915.1:0-13176 GCA_033117975.1 Parotocinclus spilosoma | reverse complement strand
TTAATAAATTTTCAGAACTCTCAAAAAAACTTTTTTCACATGGTCATAATGGGGTATTTTGTGTAGAATTTTGAGGACAGAGATTAATTTAATACAATTTGGAATACGGCTGTAACCTAACAAAATGTGGAAAAAGTGAAGCGCTGTGAATACTTTCCGGATGCACTGTACGTGTCCTGTCCAGACTGTATTATAAAACATTTATTTAAAAAACCCCAAGCAACCCATTTTACTCTAAATGCTGTTCAGTTTTTTTTCAGTTCATATTTTAGTGCTTCATCATGAATACAGAAAGCGCTCCATTTATTCCTACTTTCATGACATGGACCAATACAGGGTCTGTTTAAGTTTTGCTCTTGTATTTATAGTTGTATTCCAATTTGCAAGCTGTGCACTTTTTAAACTTACAGCGTCTCCGTTGGGAACTCTGCATATTTTGAGGGTCTGTAAAGGGAATTGTATCATCCTAGCAGGTATATATATATACAGTGAATACACTTTTACTGTCAACTTCATACAAAACCTAATACAAAACAGCTCACAATGATCAAGCCACAATCCAGTCAACAGCAAGGATGAAGTTCTACAGGACCACCAACCCAGACTGAGAAAAGAATAAATTAAATGTTTCTAACTGTGTGGCAGGTTTGACCAGAGATTTTTTTAGCATTTTAACACAAATACAATGTTACAAATGTGGCTTTATTCCCAATATACTGTGTTTAAAAATTATAAATGAATGCACCCCAATTAAGAGTCCAAAGGGTGCCCAACTTCAAAGGATGTTCATGTGGTCGTCCCACCTTGACGGAAACTTGTGATCAAGCTGACAGTACTTGAAAGCATCATAGAAACTGAACATAATACCACCAGGACCAGAGGTATCATCATCTCAGTCTACAACCCAGAAGTGTGACCAAAATACAGCTCTGACCACATTTAAATTTATGACATTTAGCAGACGCCCTTATCCAGAGCGACTTACAACTCATACAGTCTTGCAATTCAAGCAACAGTGGGTTAAGGGCCTTGCTTAAGAACCCGCCTGTGGCACCTTGGCAGAGTTGGGATTTGAACCCTGAACCATGAGGTTAACCCTTAACCACTAGGCTACCACAGTATCACATTTAGACATCAACATTTAGATCAAATTAACAACATCAGGGGAAACAACACTTTTAAGATGCATGATTAAAGATGCAGGTGATAAAATAACTTGTAGTGATTGTAGCAGGATTTGAACCTGTGAGGGAAAACCCATCTCAACCCAATGTCATTCACCTCAACCACTCGACCACAACTACCTATGGACTAAAACTCTTAGTGTTTCACTAGTGACATAAAAAGGGGGACAGGATTTTAAACTACTTTTTTTTACTTTAAAAATTAAACTCAGGGTAATGCTTAAAACATTTATTGCTTTTCTTATGTTTGCCACTGTCACCTCTGACTGCTCATCTAAGACTCATAAGACATTTAAAGCATAAAATGTTCTAAGATTCCCCTTTTGGGTATCGTACCTCTTGGTGAGAAATTGTTGACATGCCTCTCCGACGCACATGAAGACATTTTGTTGACACACTGAGAGGGGGTAAATCATTAGACATCTGCCCACCATCTATGCTGTTCTGACCAAGCTGTTAGGCGGTGCTGGGAGCAGTGGTTCTGTGAGGTTCTGTGGCTGACCCACTATTCAGACACAGGTGGCTTCAAAACCTTCACCACACACCCCTGTTTCTGCCTCACCCATTTTCGCTTTGAAAAAAAGAATTTGTTATGTGTCCTTCCATTGACAGCCAGAAACATCTTTAGCATTGGTTTACAATGGGGATAGCACCGGTGTAGTAAATAAGAAACCTGTACTGCTATGGAGTAGAAACATGTCATCTTTAGTGACAAATCCAGGTTCTGATTTGGCCCCGGTCAGGGCTCAGTATGGAGGCCTCATAGTGAGCACTTTCTTTATTTGCTGTGTGTGTGAGAGAGAGAGAACTGGCTAAAATTAATCCTATCTACAGGAATAAACAACAATTACTCGTAACATTTATCTTCAGTTGTTTCTACATAAGTGTGATTCACACCACAAACTAAAAGCAAAGGTTTATATATCTGTGCTTAGCAAAATTATGAAATATTGAATTGTTTTCCATACTATATAATGGCTAAATATATCAATATTTACACAATATATAATTTTTTCAAAATTATATAGGATCGTTTCCCACAATATAGAAATGGCTAAATATTTCCACAATACAGTCGATTTGGCCTAACATTTCTATTTACTACAAAAAAAAAGCCACAAGTCGCCACTTAGCCACTGCAAAAGCAGATCAGCAAGATATGGGAGGATTTTTGGGATCTCCGGGAGAATTTATGCTTTTATCAAATGTCAGGAAATCCGAAAAGTTGTGTTGACAAGAGCAAAACCTGTGGGAGGTGAACACGTCTACCACTTTCTTGATTTTGTTCAAGTGCAGTCCGTCAAGAGAACGGGTCAGATCACACTAGATAAGTTCTTCAAACGTTGACTGGAATTTAGTAAGAACATTTTTTATAGTACCAAAACGATTGCGACCTGATGTGGTCCCATCGACTGTATATAATATTTTTGTTTAATTTGTTTATTATTGTATAATCTTTACCTGCTCTTTGCCTTTGTACACATCAGCTCTTTGCCTTTGTTTTTAATTCATACTCATGCAGGAACCTACACAATTCTAAAGGTTGCACAAACCAAAGAATCACCCCACTTTCTCTCTTACAGCTTTTGCACAAAAGATATTCAGTAATCCTTCCATAATAAAGCTAAGTTGAAGCCCACCCAAGCTCATCGCTCGACTTTAATATTCACACCACTTACTGAGGATGAAGTGGTGAAACTAATGACCACAAATTGTCTGCCATCTTGCCAACTGGATGAAGGACCATCCACACTTCTCCAGGCAATTGCCTGTAACCTTGCGCTGAATATCACAACAACACATCACTGACATCTGGCCTGGTTCCTTCACACATCAAGATGGCTCGATTACACCTCTACTAAAGAACCTATCACTCAACCCAGCTGGCATGACAGATCTGTCTCCCTCCTTCCATTTTTAACCGAAATCCTCAAATGTGCTGTATTTGGACAGCTGTCCTCGTTTTGTCAAAAGCAAACAACGTTTTGAACCGGGAACGATACCAGCTACGAAAAACAGGCTGGTTACAAGGTGGGTCATTCTACAGAAACTGCTCTCCTCACAGTAAGGCCCAGACAAGATACCTACAGGATCAATCCTACCAGATAACGGGGCGAGATGATCGCCTTTTATCACCTCATGGGATTACTAAAGGACATTCCTTAAAATTAGTTATTGGACCACTCCTGTTCTCCCTGTAAACTAAATCACTGGGATCAGCGATCAGATCTAGTGACTTGTCATATCAATGCCATGTAGACGATACTTAACTTTTAAACACATTTTTAATTACTCCATCAATCTGGACAAGGCTGAACTGATCTAGATCCCCAAAGTGGTATCACACAAACAAAATAGACAGTGCCACTGTCCATCTGGCAGAAAAGCTGGCAGATTTGTCAGTTGTTCTGCACATAATCAGAAGAACACAATCAAGAATATCACAGTTTTTTCAAGTTTTTTCCAAAGTGGATCATGGTACAATACACAAGGGCTGCTCTCGCGTTATTAAAAAACATTATTCGCAAATTATTCAAAACAATGTAGGTACAATAATAAAAAAAAAAATATATGCACATTTTTAATACTGAATTTAATTGCAATTGAATAACAATACCACAATGTACTGCAGATTATTTAGGCAAAACATTTTCTTTAAAACATTTAAGCATAATACTCTTTTAAAACTAAACTTAATAAAACCTTTAAAACGTATCTTCTGACAGTATTTCTCATGTAGATTATATTTCAGTGCTCAGCTGCTATGCATTACCAGACTACGGAACTCAATGACAAAGTATGCTGTACATTTCTTAAGTCACATAACAAGCTAAATACAAAAACACATGAAAGAAAAAATTGCAACGAGCTGTCAGAACGCTAGTAATGTATTCTTATGAGTGATGCTGAGAGCCAATTAAAATCCGTCCACGGGCCACGTTTGGCCTTAGGCCAGACTTTGGACACCCCTGTCAAAGAGGCGCTCTTCATTTTCAGGCTTGATTACTTCAATATTTTTCTTGCTGCTCAGCCTTCATGTTCCATTTCTCCATGGGCGGCAATATGGCTCGGTGGGACTGTCCTCCCCCTGTCTGCATGGCTGCCAGGTGCTCCACCTTCCTCCCATAATCCAAAGATATAGAAGTAAGGTTAATTGGACATAGATTGGTAGCTTGGTTTTTGACCACCTCGGAATTTTAGAACTAAATTGTTTCCGTTCTCTTTGTTTTGGTACTAAACTGGTTTGTTTTGACTTCTAGCCAAAAGGGGAAAACTTTATGCTCCAGAAGACACAGAAGGTTGCTGTTAGCATTAGCATCCATGCTAGCACCAGGAGATCACCAGTAATTACATTAAGGAATTTTCCAGTACAAAATGCTCAACTACTGCTTAACTTGTTAAACTCCTCCATTCATGATACATTTAACGTAAGAAGAGATTTGTGGAAAACAGATCCTTATCATAAATCAGGGAGAACTTAATGAATGCATATAATATCTTATACAGTGTGGATTTTCTTAGGCTCTGGAACTGATTAATTCAATTAATATGATTTATTTTGGGGATTAATGCACTCTGTAATCGTCTTTTTCAATTCGCTACATGCCTTCTAGAACAAATTAACGATGAGAACCGAGGTACCACTGTACTTACTTTTTAAAACCAAATAAACCCAAGAACTGTTCCTCTACATATCCTTCCAAATGCTGCTACCAAGTTTTTCTCCTGTCGCTGAGGCTTCCTCTTGCAGCCAGAATCAAATTTAAAATGTGTGTCCTAGCCTTTCAGGCCTCAAAAGGTTCTGCTGCTTTTGAGTTACATTCTTTGATTCAGATCTACACACCTGCATGCCAATCTAGGTCTTCAGCTTCAGGGCTCCTAGTACACCTTGCTCTGAGATTGTGCCATTCCCACAAGGCTAAATCTTGTTTGAGTTTGCTGGCTCCTTATTGGTGGAATGAGCTTCCTAACACCAGTCAGTATTGCCCAGCATCTCTCTTCCTTCCACAGAAGTCAGAAGACTCATCTCTTCAAACAACACCTAAAGATAACCTTTTTTGCCATTCTTGTCATTTGATGTATCTGCTCTTTGTATGCATTTTTTGTCAATCTATCCTCAAGCTAGTAGAATTTGTTATTATGTGCCCTCAGCGTCAAACTGAGAACTTGTTGTAACATTTCTAGTCTGACTGGTAATGAGCTAGCTTGAAGCTTTTATCATCCACTCATAATAAGTTAAAATATTCCAAATATATGTGCAATTACATTTGACAGAGGTAATTACCATGCATTCAGCAGCCTGGAGAAAAACATTTCATTCCTTTATGGAACAAAAATGATATGCATAGCTCCATTTCCTACGCAAATTCCTCTAATGCATTGCAGACATACTGCTAATTAAATGCAAATGATGGTTACGAAGATCAGAGATGAGGCTTTTTGAATTTTTTTGTGCCAACTTTTCAAAACTTTTAATAGAATCTAGCCGATCAATTATAGGTCCACCCTGATATTCCATATTGTTCCGTTTTGTCAGCCTCTTGTTATTCACCGTTGCATGCAGAGCCCCTGACAGGAGGAACCACGGTGAATGCTTTCGTTCAGAGTCCCCGACGCTTCTTTTCACAGAAGGCAGCAACATGAATAAGCCAGCATGGAGCAACATGCACCCAGCATCAATCAAACATTCCTGCAGGCCTTTTGATCAGTCTACAGGGGCTGCTGTTACAGCAGCAGAGATGATCCTTCACTCAGCCTTTCCTCCCTCAGACATATCCAATTGTATCCGTGTCAACCCACGTGAATGCTGATATTAACGTGTGCATATATTAGCCTATATGATTGTTACAGATGAGCAGCCATGACCCCTTCTGACCGTCACGCACAGAGCAAGGGCCACATAATGAGAAAATGACAGTAATCATGGCCAGGCATTCATTGAAACGGACTCGTCCATGAATACTTATAACTGAATACTTTCATATTTTAACCTATTTGTATAAGCAGACGACAACAGCCACATATGGTTTGAAAGGTCATGGACACTTTTTCAGAGCATTGGGGCTCTGTAAGCCACAGTATACGACACCTCGTGACCTTTTTCATGGGAAGTAGCAGATCATTTATCCGATGCACAACTGTCTGACTGGCCAGTTATTAATAATCAGGTAGTCCCAATTTACGTTCGGGATACTTCTAACAAATCAATACGTTTAAATTATCGTAAACCAAGGACTTTAGTACATTTACATTTACAGCATTTAGCCGACGCCCTTATCCAGAGCGACTTACAGCTGATCATAGTGTACAGTGTTACAATCCAAGAAATTGTGGGTTAAGGGTCTTGCTCAAGGACCCAACTGTGGCAGCTTGGCAAAAGCGGGATTTAAACCCTGGACCTTTTGGTCCAGAGTCCAGTACCTTAACCGCTAGGCTACCACAGTCCCATAGTATTACAGTAGCACAGTATATACTGTTGTATATGATATATATATATATATATATACACAAGTCACTCAGGAAAAAGGGGTTCTGCTAAATATTCTTAATGTAAATGTACTGACTGCGGTAGCCAAGCGGTTAAGATACTGGACTCTGGGTATGATGGGCCAGGGTTCAAAACCCACCTCTGCCAAGCTCCACAGTTGGGTCATTAAGCAAGGCCCTTAACCCACCATTGCTTGAATTGTAAGACTTGTTGAGTCGCTCTGGATAAGGGCGTTTGCTAAATGTGAGTGTACTGTATGTATCGTAGTGCAGCCTATATTAAACGTGATTAAAACACGAGTGCATATCAGCCTGCGTCTTCTGCTCAACGTGTATTCATGTATTAACAGATTTCCTTCCTAATATTGATATTACATTTCATAAGTTAAGCCCATAAAGTGGGGAGTACCTGTAATAAATTCCAAATAAAGCACCATGTAAGTGAACGGTGTTAAACAAGGATTTCTAAAACAGCTCGCCCCAATTTTTACTCATTTATCCTTGTGTAATAAGGATTAGCTGTGGGAGAAGTATTTCATTGTGGAGAAAAATGAGAAATTGGTACATTTAAGCTATTTGAGTCTTTACAAAATTTTCAGTTTTGAAAAAGCACTTTAGCACTAAAATACATTTGAGTCTCTTAGAGAGTGTCTCTCTGATATCTTAAAACAATCTTAATATTGCAGTCCTTTGGTCCAAATGGAAACATCGGGGTGTAATATATAATCCCGTGAGAGCTGTGGGTTTGATCCATATGCCAGAAAGTGGGACTTCATTAAAGGTGAGACTGATAGAAAGGGGGAGAGGAGAAGGGTTTGAAGTACAAATACTCAATTTAACTTTTATTAAGAGATAAATGTGAAAGGGTTGCGTATTTGGTGAAAAAAGACGCACATGGTGAGGTTAAACCTGAAGAGAATTAATTCTAAAGACCAAAAAAAAATCCGGCATTAACTGGAATTTGTTGATTGTTTTAGTCATTAATGTATTTTATAGATGTAAGCCACGATCTGAACGTACCATACGTCTTCATGACCCAGTGTACATGTTAAAGTAAAACTGTTCTTAAAATAAGGCATTGAAATAGCCATGGAAAAATAATACACACAACTAAATGAAAAGAAGAAATGAATATAGATGATGTCTTTTACTGTGTTCAGTGCTTTATATTCATTGTGCAGGACCTACATGCGAGTAATTCTATTAGCAGTTCAACAGAGGGAAATGAATCTGGTAAATTCTTCACACCGCAAATCCAATCTCAGCCTGCTTATTTATATTTAAACACGTTTAACACCCAGAGAGGGAAAAAACATTACTCATCTCTCTCTCCCCCTCCCTCCTTCACCCACTCTTTTTTCTCTTTCTCTCTCTCTCTCTCTCTCTCACAAACACACACACAAACACTCATTAACATTCATTCATTCTCACAGCTTCAGATGAGATTAACATGCAAAATATGAAATGCATGCATTTCAGCAGATGAGCAAACACACATATAGACAGACACAGCATATCAGACAGTCAGACAGCACCTTCTAAACTGACAGACAGACTGTCTCTGTCTGACAGTGTAATGTTATAGCAGGCAGACAGATAGCATCTTGTTTGACATCATTAATATATTTGTTATGAATTAATTAAAGCCATCTTTTGCTAACCTGTTCCTCACTTTCGTTCCTCCCCTGATCTTAAACGCCATACGCTATAATTTTTGACCACTGGAGGCACTATAGTGCACCATGTGTCTGTGTCTCACAGGTTCCTCTTTAGCCTCTGTCTTTTAAGCAACGAACACAAAAAAAATCAACCTTAGAGTATTACTGTGGTGCCCTGGTTAGCACACTTGCCCCGCCTCAGGTCCAGAGTCTCCAACCTTAGACTGCACCTGTGTGGAGTTTTCATAACCCCTGTGTCTGCATTGGTTTACTCCAGGCACTCCGGTTTCCTTACAAAGTCCAAAAACATGCATGCCCTTACTGACTGCAATAGTTTGTGCCTTATGATGCACTGGTGCCCTGGCTAGGCACCGGTTATCTCAGGACCCTGACGAGGATGGAGTGGATAAGAAAATGAATAGAAGAATGAAAAACAAGTCGAGTAAACAAAACTGTTTCTGAGCAGCACATGTGAAAATAAAAAAATAGATTTTTATTATTTTACTAGACTCAATCCCTTAAGCCTCAACATTTCTAGCGAACAGTTCTGAATTTCAAGACAGTCTTATCCAGCCCGGGCAGTGTATGGAAGCTGCACATGGAAGAATGATCTGATAAAATTCTCATATAAGATTTTGTACAGTATCTGTAAGAGCATCTATAAGCAGTTATGTGTAACGTATCCATCAATAGGGTAGAGAGAATTTTCTTGGTTTGCAGGATAGTGTAGATCTGGGATTCCGACAGATTTTTGAAAGATGCTCAATGTTAGAAAAGGTTCATTTAATTTAGTTATATATGGGTATGCACCGTAACGACAGCAATGCGTTTCAAGAAACATTTAATTCATGGGACTGTGGTGGCCTAGTGGGTAAGACACTGGACTATGGACCAGAAGGGGAGGACATTTAGACTCCACACAGAAAGGACCCAGGCCACTTCACCCTGGGATTAAACCCAGGACCTTCTTGCTGTGAGGCAGCGGCACCTACCCACCAAGCCACCGTGCTGCCCCACAGTCACAGTCTTTTTATTTTAATGCTGAATAATATACATATAAAGGGTCATTTAAATGTGTCAGAGATATCACTGAGACACGACTGTAACACCAGTACACCCATCAACACAGCATCTGGAGCCTAAACTGTTCTTAAATCGCACAAAATACACAACATCATGGTTCTTCAGTTGCAATCACACATACTGTAGAATGTTAAGTATATTCAGCACAGTTCTACTAGGAGGAATTTACAGAGCTCAACTAACCATACAAATACGTACATCAAACCTGCGTGGCGCTTTTGCCCTTAATGAGGTACAAACGTTCTCATTTCATGTCCCTGCTTGGCAGAGAAATGTGTGACACCTAAAAGTGTGAGCAACACAGACCACATAGTAACATAGTTCCTACTTATTCATGCAGTCAATGCATAATCATGCAAGTTAATTAAACAAGCACTATGAAGACGAAACCAAGTTTGACAAATATTTTTGGTAGTAAAAATTCCCATGCTAAACTTTTTCATATTTGACCAGCTGTTTATGGCAGTTTTTTATTTCCTATTATAATTTGTTATAAGTATTAAGACCGTGATCGTTAAAGCAAACAGATGTTAATCGGATGCTCATTAAACAGCCTTCCCTGTAGTGAACTCCCGTGAAACGTATATATTTTTAAAAAATTTCAGTCTAGAAAATAATGTGTTTCCATAGTAACAGATAATTGAGTTGTCTTCCGTGGAAAAACTGAAAAATGTATAACCTCCATCGAAGCAAAACCAGTTATCATTGATAAGAACAAAGCACTTCAGATTGGGATGTGTCTTGAAACTTCTACATCATTCTGGACTATGGACTCTACCAAGGAAACATCATAAAAAATATGAATTGAATTGAAATATGTTCTTTTGAAATTGAAATAAATTCATTGAAATATGAATTTATTTCCAATAAAAGTACATTCTATAGTGTTTTATTCTTTATTCACCACATATTACACTGCTCATAAAAAGCATATCCCCTAATTTGTGTGAGGAGTATATTTAGCATTTTTTTTTACTTTTACTTAATCCACATGGGGTTGCTGGCCAGCCGGTGCCCACCCGGCAACTCTGGGCTCAAGGGCAGGAACAACTCTAGATGGGATGCCAATCCATCGAAGGCCACACACACACACACACACAGTCACACACTATGAGACACCAATTAACCTAACACGTATGTCTTTGGACTGTGGGACCCAGAGTAATCCCACACAGACACGGGGAGGACATGCAGTCTTCTTGCTGTGAGGCAGTGGTGCTACCCACCGAGCCACCATGCCACCCGTTTAGTGATATTGATAAATTAATTGAACGGCAGGGTGACCTAATAGGTCATCATAATTTAGACACGATTGCATTCAAGGATTTAAATGGCGGTAAGAGGATCATCTTTGGTGCTATAACAGCGACCCCTAACCAACTCTGCAATTAATTGGTGCTCTGTTCAGTATACAAGCTTAAATTTTGGGATGGGTCCCCCACCCCCTGCCACCTTGATAATGTTAAATTAGCTTTAAATGTGGAGGATAAATAGAAAGTCTATGTGACTGGTCAATACAATTAGGAGATCCCAATTACATCCTTTTTTCCCCTCAATAGCAGGCAAAATGTAGACATGGAGTACTCTCCAAAAGTGTTAGGCCACCATTAGATTAGATATACTACTGCAATGGTATAATATCCTCCTGAGACCCTGTGTCCTCATATGTGGACATTACATATCTGCAATATTAGCAATAATAGAAAGCTACAACATCCGTAAAGATCAAGTACTCAGATGAGGACATTGTTTATTTTGTTTATTGTTTATTTTAAATACATGTCCTACTAATCACAAATAGCTAGGTGAAATTAAAATTGCACACAAAAGTCCGGGTCTCAGGAGTATATGCATATATAATTATTTCTTCGATTTTTAAAAATTAGAATACAACTGGAAAATACAGGGAATTTGTGTGCTATGATATACAAGTATTTAGTGTGATATCCAGCCAATAACCCACTTTTAAACGAGAGGAACAGGGTGAAAATGCTAAGATATGCCAAAACTGACAAAGATTGGAATGAAAGTCAATGGAAAATAGCATTATAGAGTGATAAATCCAAGTCTGAAACTTGAGTCCAGGCACAACACACCTCTGCTAAAACGACAAATCTAATGGTGGTCCAAGACTTTTTCTCCCAGTTAATGCACCCAGTTAGTGGATGACAGCCTATAACTGACAGAAGGAGAGATGACTCTCTTTACCAGACAGGAATGCATCTGGTATGGACTTGAGCGAGGGCAAGAATTATGGTTCACTGGTCAAGGCTCTGGGGTATGAATCAGAAAGTAGTGAGTTTAAATCCCAGCTTCGCTGCCAGCTCTGTGTTCCCTCAAGTCACAGTTGTAAATCCCCCTGGATAAGGTGTATGCTGCAGTCATGTATATGGAAAAATATGCTAAACATTCATATTCGTTATTGAAATAACAATGACATTAAATACTGAGTTTACGAATTCAAGAAAAGCATTTAATTTGAGATTAATCCTGTTCATTACCCATCAGAAGTTCAAACCCGAGTCCAGGAATGGAACCACAGATGCTAATGAAGTAGCCTCTTTGTTTCTTTCCATCTTTGTTAAGCACCAACACCCGGTGGCAGCTCAGACACCTGGCTATGTTCATTATAATAAGCTCTTTGGCTCATTTCGTGTCTCCCAGATGCAGAGGAACTGGGCATCACGCCCCGTCCTTCTCGCTCCAGTGTCACCTGTACATATGTTTAATTTGAGCATTCTCTCCAGTCACGTTTCTAAAAAATGTCAGTCTGTGACCTTTTGAGAAATGAAATCCAGGGCTGAATGCACATATTTTATTTTAGGGGCGGATATAGAAAAATTAGGAAGAGCTGCCTATCGAAGCCTGCTAGATAACAAGCTAAATGTATTACTAACTAATCAGTTCAAATTAGTTAATTCTTTGTTCATTAGTAACATCAGAAATAATATATGGAACCTCAGGTGTTGTGAAAAGGAGAGTTGGCCATTTCAGAGCTTCACTGAAGCTTTCAGCCTGTCAGGATTTCATGCTTACACTCAGATGTATGAGGATAAGATTCTGACAAAACAGGAAAAGACCAAGCTAGCAAGCTGTCAGTGCTGGACCCTTGAGTAAAGTCCTGAACCCACAATTGCTTGAAGGACAAGGGAGTCTCCTAAAAGCTATAAATGTAAAATTAAAGTGTTCTAAACTGTTCAAGTCAAAAAGCATGGCAACTTCATTAAGATTTTAAGATGACCCCTTCTATAGTACAAAGCAGCTTGGTCAGGATTGGTTTGCAAGCAAAGCAGCCAAGAAACTTTTTCTTAAGAGGAACAGGTAAAGATGTGCTAAATCCAACATGTATTGGAATAAAGATCAGTTGGAAAAGAGCATTAGGGAGACAAATCTATGTTGAAAATATTTGTGCCCACTCGTCAACAATACAGGATATTATATATACGGTCGAATTCGCTTAATTGGACCACTGGTTAATGGGACCAGCCACTTATTTGGACCAAATCCTAAAGTACAAAAATATTATATACGTGTAATGTTATTCGCTTATTTTGACCAAAATTCCACTTAATCGGTCCAAAGAACGTGACAGCAAATAAGAAAAAAAGCCACAAGTTGTCACCTAGCGGATGCAAAGCAGATCAGCGATTTATGGGAGGATTTTTGGGATCTCCGGGAGATTTTATGCTTTTATCAAAGGTCAGGAAATCCGAAAAGGTTGTGCTGACAAGAGCAAAACCAGCGGGAGGTGAACACGCCCACCA